>JAULAV010008031.1:0-269891 GCA_030789695.1 Scilla litardierei | reverse complement strand
GAAATGATTCCGCCCTCGGAATCACTCACAATAAGACTAATCATAAATTCCATAAATACTTAAGCCTATAACTTCCATCCTCCACACAAGGGTCTCTAGCCCTAAAATTTCAACTTCGTTCCTCAAATAATCCATTATAATCCTACTTTTCACTGAATAAAGCCACGGCTATTTTCACATCCTAACACTCAACCATAAACCCATTACTACTGTTCAAATTTCCAACTCCAAGTTCTCACAAAAGAATAATAATTATCTTCTCATACCACACCACTCTGGCAAACATCACCGCTCAATAATATCTTCTAAATTCCTCGATCTCTTTCCAATATTAATCAATCTCCAAAATTAGATTCTAATCAACCGCCAATCTAAAAACAAAAACTTTGTCCAATCCTTTAATACCTTCACCAATCAACAATCGTCGTGTCTTCAATACATTCCTTTTCATAGCTCCCAATGAATTTATCCGCCAAATAATTTAACTACCAGAATCACCTCTCATCCTACTCACTATAACTAATCCCAAACAATTTAAGTCCGACTACCTAACCATCCATTCATCTCAACACGTCATGTTACTCCCAATGTCTTCTTACGTCAACTCAACAATCAAGTCTCGATGCTAATAATAGCTCTACTCAATCTCATGATCACCCTAACTCATACTATTCTCTGCAGTTACTCCTATCTACCACTCGTCTAAGCCTCAAGTCTGATAAGTTATCATATCCTCGCATATAATTTCATTCAACCAGAATTCTCCATTGAGTCCGCCACACTTCGGTTTTATAAATAAGTCTTGAACAGCTCATTCTTTTTGTCCGAAAGAAATCTATTCCAATATCCCATTGTTCCAAAATCGGTTAATCATTGCTATAACAAATCTCATCTCTTCCTGAGCCTACCCGCGAACAAAATCCTACAACAATAATAGCTAGCCCCAAAACTATAACGACCATAATATAACATTTCGAAGGGAGAAAGAAGAGAGAAGGGAAAGAAAAACTTAAGACCCATAACATATTTCAAAACATTTGAAGCACCGCGTGGAGTCGTGGTAATGGATGAGGAAGGATAATTGATTTGTGATCTTGTGCTAATTTCAAAAACTTTAAATGATTTGATTTAAAGAAAATAAATAGGTTTTTTTTTGAAACGTATATAAGCAGCAAAATAATCTAAACTAAAATACGGGAGACTAGGTCTAAGGAATTCGCCTGCTATGACGTTATCCATACAAATATGAATACCATCATTCAGTCAACTCCATAAGTATGTCATGGACCACATTGAGTATGCATACAAGTCACAAGAGACAAACATCAAGATCCTAACGGTAACACACTTATACTGGTTTACTCACTATACCTATATATATACATCACGATGACCTCACAAACCAAAGGGTCCACTACTAACTAGAGATAACGTAGGCAACTACAGGAACTGATGTCTACATAAAAGAAGGAGGCCGAAACCAAAAGCGACACGAAACAAGATCGAAAGAACGAGGTCAGATAAGGCGAGGATAAGAAGATAGTCGGAGGGACGGGACAAAAATATTGCTTAAAATGACTGAACGATGAAAGAAGGATTTTGTGTAAAATATGGTATCATATACCTTTAAAAATATATATTCATATACTTAAAAGTGAGTAGATGTAGCAACACAAAGTTTTGGAAAAAGTAAGACGAAGGGAGGATGTGTAGGGTGAGAAACGACTGTTTTGCAAATGAAAAAAAATAAGTTTACCCAAAGATTTTGAAGTGTGGTCAAGAAGAACATAGAACTGGTATAATAATAATAATAAAATAATTGAAGTTCCCTCTAGTCTATAAAATATTTTAAAAAAAATATGCACGATAATATATCTTGTAGTTTAGAAAATTAATATATATATATTGGATTACAGAATTGATAACGGGGTTTAAAACTGAAACACGGAAGATTTCGATTTGAAAATAGGTGCGGGATAGAAAAATTAATTTTACGACTAGAGAGGGTTCAAGATCAGCGAAAGAATTTTAACTCAACTGAAAAAGAAATTTCGAAACATATAACAAAGAGGTTTTCAAGGAAATTAAGCTGAGCGAAAACTTAATAATAAATTTCGAAAATACTTTTAGAGGCGGCAGAATTGGTCAAGGAAGGGATTTGAAGGATCGACGACAATCGTCAGGAGACGATCACGTGAATCGGGAGACAGGGAAATGATCGCTTGAAGAATATGTGTAAGATACGAATCGTGAAGGGCTACGATGGAACATTACGGCTGACAACACAAAATTGTAAAGATCAGGGCAACGCTAGAAGTCAGGAGTTCTAATTATCAGGTCGTCTAAGGATCAGGATAACTCAGCGTTAAAACTTCCTAAGGAGCCAAACTATAATCAGGATCTAAGGGAAGGTTTCTAAGAGAATCAAGGTAACGTTCTGCTGGGCCCGAAGTCGATGGATCCGAGCAAAAGACAAAGAGAGAAGGACTCTAGAAATTCTAGCACGATCGGAGTCAAATGGGGATGCTAAGGTAGTCTGGGACGAGAACGACTCGATCTTAACCAAGGCGTCCGACTATCAACCTGGGACGTCTACCTAAGTCTTCCTACTATCTAAGACTGGGAAACTAATTCAGACTTGTACATGGATATCAAATGAATGCGGTACTTTTATTGTTCCGAACTTTTGCAAGACCTGCATGGGCCACCACTAAAACCTGTCACGCCCCGCTTCCCAAAATGGACGGAAGCGAAACGTGACGAGGCCCGCTTAGGCCAGAGCTGAGAAGCTCGGACCCAATAAGCGTCTGTAGAGGTACCATTTTAAAAGATTTTCCAGGTTCTTGCATTATTATAGTTCGAAACAACAGAAAGTACGGAAAGGAAGTTGCATTCATTAAATAGAGATATAATATCCAACCGGTACAAAGTCTAAAAGAAGCCTAAGCATGGCAACAAAAGATTTAAAGACAAACCGAAAAGTAGCAACCTCTGGATGTGGCGACTAAAATACCTCAAGGTCTGGTCCTTGTCAGGTACGTACTTTGATGACGACATCCCCGGCTCCACGTACTCCAGCGAGTCTGCCTCGTCCACGATCTCTGGCTGAACACCTGACGTACAGCACCCAAGAAAAAGGAACTGTACGTCAGGTAAAGTCTACAAGAAGGGTTAGACTTTACTGCAAGTGCACCGAACTTTAAACAACGGTTTACTGGTTGATTAACATGCTGAGGTTCTTTTTGACAACAGTTTACTGGTTGATTAGCATGCTGTGGTTATAACAGGGTAACACGACAGGAAGTAACGCAGCAGGAAAGTAAAACGGGACAAGTAGTAGTCGTAGCGTGTGCTACCAACTACAGGACTAACCTACAGGTGTCAAGACAAGTCGGGACGTGGCGGGACAAGACAGGACAAACAGGACGGGACAAGACAAGACAAGTGTGACACGAAGGGTTCACGCCTTACGGTTCGAGGGGGATCAGACCCTCTTGCCGTGCGCACGCTCAACCCTACCCCAATCCAAGAACTCAGGACAAGAAGTACAGGGATCACTTCCGCTAGGGAAGCATCCGAAACGCCCGAAGGCTTTTTGTATAACAGGGATCACTTCCGCAAGGAAAGCATCCGAAACGCCCGAAGGCTTTTTGTATAACAGGGATCACTTCCGCAAGGAAAGCATCCGAAACGCCCGCAGGCTTTTTGTATAACATGGATCACTTCCGCAAGGAAAGCATCCGAAACGCCCGCAGGCTTTTTGTATAACAGGGATCACTTCCGCAAGGAAAGCATCCGAAACGCCCGAAGGCTTTTTGTATAACAGTCACGGGGATCACTCTCGCATGGAGAGCATCCGAAACGCCCGAAGGCTTTTTGTGTAACAGGGACATGACATGACAAGTGTAAGGAATTGTTATTCTAGGGTGTCCACACGCACGCACACACAAGATAGCCCTACGGTGTCAAAAGTTGTTGTTTGTCGAGCTTAGACTTCGTCGTCAAGTCTAAGTCATCAGGGGCGTCCCGGACGCTATCATTTCATGTCCGGTTCTATACATTCACAGTCTAACAGTTCTAGTAATCTAAGACCAAAACACGGTCAAAAATGCAAGTGGGTACACTTGCCTGGAATGGCGAGTGCGTCGTCCGTCCGGAGCGTCTCGTCCAGTCGTCGCGTCCGCGGTAGTCCGTCTGAAACTGGTCACGGCGACGGTGTCAGGTCGTGATTTTCAATAAACCTATTTAGGTTTTGTTTCTAAGTTATCGGGGCTATCCTATTTGTCAATCATCACATTTTGATGTTCAGTCCTATTCGACGATTCTATCCTATATGCACAGTTCAAAAGTCCAGTCGTCGAATCTACTGTTTCGCAACGTTTTAAGAGCGCAGAAAATAAATTTAGTTACAGTTGTCCGATTTTAGTTAGGTTTCCAGTTTCGCTACGGTGTGGGTTGTGCTACGAGTTAGGGGTACCAACCTGAATGATGTCCACGCGTAAATCTGGCGTCAGGTCTGAAAACAGTGGCGGTGCTCGTGTCCCCGACTGCGGGTAGCGCAGTGGAGGTCATCTCAGGATTGCCTCAGGGTCATAACGGCTGCGGGTACGGTATTGAGATCGTTTCGGTTGCGGGTAGCGCAACGAAACGTCTCAGGCAACGGTAATGGTGACGGATCACGATGCCGAAAGTTCGTGAGTCCTGCGGCGTCTACGTTGTCTCGACTACGGGTAGCGTAGTGAGACTCGTCCGGGCAGCGGGCGAAGTGCGGCAGCGGATACGGTCAGTCTGTCGGCAAGGGCCGGGGTCAACAGAACAACCGTGCCTTGGGAAGGCGGCTCGAAGAAACAACAGCAGTCCTCTGGCTGTTGCTCCCGCTGCTTTCCACGCGAAACAGCCACCGACGGTCGGGGCTCAGTGCGATGGCCACAAGCGGCACAGTGGCGGCGGGGAGCGCTGGAAGGGCGCTACATGATCTGCGGGGTCACGGCGACGGGGAACCACGAGAGCGGCGCTCGGGCTGCGCGCTGCACGAAAACCGGGGCGGCGGCCGTTGGGGAAATCGCGATCACAGCGGCTTGGAACAGCGCAGCGGCGGCGCAGTAGGGAAATCAGCACAGGCGAGGCGGCGGGAGGCCGTGGAAGAGGGGAGCGGAGCAAGCGGCTCAGGCAGCGCAGCAAGCGGTCACGGCAGCGCGGGCGGCGGCGCTGAGAGGTTGTCACGGCTGAGGGGAGACGGCGCTCGGGGGTCGAGGCACTGTGGATCACGAGGGGGCACCGGAGAGTGGGGATCGGGGGTGATGGCGCGGCGTCGGGGATCGCGACGGGGGTCGGGATCACGGCAGCGATCGGGCTGAGGGAAGATCGCCGGAGGGAGATCAGGATTTGCGTGGACACCGAAGCGGCGATCGGCACTCGGGGCTGAGGTTACGACGGCGTTGTCGATTTCGAGAGGAGGCGGCGGCCTCTCGCTGTGGTCACCGGCGGGGGTCTGTGGATGGGAGGCGGCGGCGGATCGCTGAACGGCGGCGGTCGGAGGGGGCAACGGGAGTCGGACGTCGGAGAAGCGGCCGCGGGGGAAGGCGATCGGGTCATGGCGACGACGGCCTCGCCGTGAGGGAGGTCGACGATCGGGGTTTCAAGGGGGGAAGAGATCGGGGAGGGAGATTTGCGTTTCGGAGAGAGAGAGAAGAGCCTCTCTCAGTTATTTGGGGGCGGCGGCTGAAAGAGGGGATTAGCCCTAGGTTAGAAACGTAATTTTGGGAATAATAGTTAGTGTTAGGGTTTATAATTTGGGTTTTAATTATATAATATTATGGGATTGCTAAATAGCCATATGTTAAGGGTTAAATGGGAGAGGGGTATAGGGATGGAGGGCGTACGGGTTGGGGTAAGTCTAGGGGAGATTAGCTAAACAGACTAGGGAAGATTTTAAACGATTTAGGAGAGAGATTTAGCCAGATTTGGCTAACAAATTTCGAAACCTGAATCTGATTGGGGAGATCGACGGTCGAGGTTAATCCGGGCGATATCTTTCAATCCGGGCGTCAGAAAAATAATCCGAAAATACCGGGGCGATCGTGGAAACGAGACGCACAGATCTACCGAGCCCGATCGTGTGCAAAGCCTACCAAGAATTTATGTAAAATTGGAAACGGCGTTTCGAGTCAAAATGACTAAAACGCCCCCATCATTCAAAGTCGTTTCGCGCAAAAACGAGCCGTGAAAGACGTTCCCAAATATTACTATAAAAGTCATCACCACAAAACGATCACAACGGCATATCGCTTCGCATATGCCGGAGCTCAGAAATAGCCAAATAAAATACGTGCACGATAAAGCACGTGCACGTAGGAAACACGAACGGTCGGAAAGCGGCCGTTACATGGACAGTGAATATATGTGTCAATATAACCAAATATCTATATTGACAATGAACATGTGTCAATATAACCAAAAATCTATATGTTCATATGTATATAATTAGCCCCTCCCCTGTTTTTAATTTGTTACCAAATTTAATCCAACTTATTAATTTTGTTGATTGCAGGCAAGTTGAAGGCTTTGGGTCTGCCATGGGTGTTGAGAATAGAGGCTGCAAGTGTGGGTCCAACTATACATGTGACCCATACAACTGCAAATGCAGCTGTTGATGTATTGTGTTTGAAGGAGTCTTAATTTAATTGTTATTAGGTGCTTAGAATAACGAATGAGGGCATGGCCAATATCATGTCATACTTAAAAAGAAAGGGTGTTGTGTGATTGTGCGTGTTTATGATGTATGTCTCTTTTTATGTTCTCTCTTCTCTTATTTGAATGAAAAAGAAGACTCCTTCGTACAAATGATGTATGTCTATTTTTATGTTCTCTCTTCTCTTATTTGAATGAAAAAGAAGACTCCTTCGTACAAATGATGTATGTCTATTTTTATGTTCTCTCTTCTCTTATTTGAATGAAAAAGAAGACTCCTTCGTACAAAAATGTCTCTAAATAAGTAAATGATTTTTTTGACCATGGTAGGCTCATTTGGATACTTGATTTGAGATATTTGTATCCCTTTTGAAGCTCATTAGCATGAGATATTACATCTATCAATTAAAATAAAATGATTTTATATCTATATATCAAACTATTTAAGGGGTTATTTAATTAATAATAAGCAACTGTTTCTTATGATCTGAATGTCGATAAATAGTCGATGCCAAGTGAAGGTCGTGCCGAAGGTGCCCGCGCCATTTTTTATGCTAATTTGTTGTTCCGCGTAGAAGGCACCCGACGAATTTGTTGTTCCAGGATGAATTTGTTGTTCCGCGTCGAAGGCGCTCGTGCCAAATTTATTGTTCCGGGCCGAAGCAGAATTTGTTGTTTCGCGCCGAATGCTCCTGTACTGCTAAATATTTTATGCTAATTTGTTGTTCTTTTAAATTTTTGTTACGGAAATAATTTTTTGGGGAACAAAAATTTCGCGGGAGAAAATCTTAACTGAACAGTGCCCGAGGGCATGAGTTATGACTAGTACACATATACACATATACATATACATATACATACATACATACATACATACATACATATACACATATACATATACATATATATTCGCATGAACAGAACTTTCGCGAATGGTTGATGAACGGGCAAAACACATTGGATCGGATTGAAAATTGGTTAGTCATATATTTAGAGGGTGGAGATCAAGATGAACGGTTCGGATCTTCCGAAAAAATGGGGGACATAGGAATTTTGATAGGGGGTCATTTTTGGGGGTTATTTTTGGGGGTCATTTGATCCCTCATATATATATATATATATATATATATATATATATATATATATATATATATATATATATATATATATATATATATATATATATATATATATATCTATCTATCTATCTATCTATCTATCTATCTATCTATCTATCTATTATATAAAAGAGAGATGTTATCAAGAGAAATTGGATAAGAGAATTTGAACAAGAGAATTTGAACAAGAGAATTTAGACAAGAGAAATTGGATATCTATTATATAATGTTATCAAGAGAAATTGGATAAGAGAATTTGGATAATCTATTATATAAAAGAGGGATGTTATCAAGAGAAATTGGATAAGAGAATTTGGACAAGAGAATTTGGATAAGAGAATTTGGACAAGATAAATTGGCTATCTATTATATAAAAGAGGGATGTTATCAAGAGAAATTGGATAAGAGAATTTGGACAAGAGATGAAACTTGAGGGATAAGAGAGGAGGTGTGGTAATTTTGCACATACAACCCTGGTTTTTACATTTTTACCCCTGACCCCTCCCCACACACATACCCACACTTTTTATTCCCCCCTCTTTCCGACCATTTTTTCAGTCCACGTGCACGTGTGCACGGGTTATTTGCTAGTATATATATATATATATAGATTTAATGTAGAAAAGCAGCCACTTGACACAAAAAAGGTGGGAAGTACAAGCCCCACATGGACTTGTACTCGCTGGGTCCCACCTTTTTGTGTCTTGCACCTGATCCATTGGATCGGCTGCCACCTGCTCTATATTAATCCCTACACACACACACACACACACACACACTAGTCATTGCCCGTACCCATAGGGCACGGTTTATTTAATAGCTGAGTCCCCCCACCCTCACAACAAATTTCAAGTTACCCCAAATTTCAAGTTTTCCCCCAAAATTTCAAGTTCCCCCCAAATTTAAGTTTCCCCCCAAAATTTAAGTTTCCCTCTAAATAATTTTGTTTCAAAATTCAAAATTCAAACCTCATACTCATATCAAATATTTTTCCTCCCAAAATTTAAAGGCTTCCACCTAAAACTTTGTCCTAGTCATCATGCCCTTATCCTAGTCATAAGCTCCTTTGTCCAATCACTTGTCCTAGTAGGACAACATTCAAATTCTTCATTAAATATAGAATAGATATATATGTATATGTATGTATATGTATGTATGTATGTATGTATATATATATATATGCATACATATACATATACATACATATACATATATCTATTCTATAAAATAGGGATGTTATCATGGGTTATTGGATAAGAGATATTGGATAAGATAAGAGAAATTGGATAAGATAAGAGAAATTGGATATGTGAAGAGATATTGAGTTTGAAATTTTAAGTTTGAAACAAAAATTTTGGGGGGAAATTAACTTTTGGGGGAAGAAAAGTAGGGGATGTTTTAATTTTGAAACCCCAAAACTTTTGGTGGGGGAAGAAATAATTTTTAATTTGAAAAGGGGCTGTCTTTGTCTCCCGTCTCCCAGATCTCTCTCCCGCAGCCTTACTCTCTTTGTTTTCTTTCACCCAACCCCCAGCGACCCTGCCTCTCCCTGCTCTGATCCCGACTCCCTCCCCCTGGTCTGCCTCACTCTTTCTTTTGACTCTGAGGGCAACGACGCAGCTCAACGGCAGGTCGCCGGTCCTTCGCTCCAAAGAAGCCTACAATGGCAGCTTCCACGGCACCGGCTTCCACGGCTGGGGTCAAGGCCACGATTGGGGTCAAGGCCCAGATTTGGGACACCGCCGACCAAGAAAGGCGTCATCTTTATCGCATTTTGTTGAAATTGTAGGTCTCTCTTGGATCATTGTTTTTAATTTCGATTTTTAAAAACATTGAATATTTTTCTGACTGTTGGATTCGTTTGTTTCTTACAAGTGTTGGACACCACTGCATATTTTTCTTCTTGAAAATATTCTGCTTTTTGAGAAATTGTTTCAGGCTGATGCCACGCTAACATTTTTAGCAAGCATTCCACAGGAAAAAGGTAGCATACGATTTAAGGTTTGATATATTTGGAAATCTGTAGAGGATTTTGGAAATCTGTAGAGGAAAAAGGTAGCATAATATTTCCTCATCCGTTTAGTATTTCGAGTATGCAGGTAGCATACATTGCAAATTACTTCTGCGAGATGGTCGTGACAACCATTCTAAAACACCCCATATATTGGACTACAGCAAATCCCAGGTTCTGTATAATGTGAAAATATCTGTATCATGTTTCTCATATCTCAGCAGCACATCAAATATCTTACATGATACTTTCATTCAAGCGTAGATCTCGATGAACGCAAAATATTTGTACAGATATATAAGTTCTTCAGGTGTAAGCCCTGAGTATATAGAAGTCGAAAATCTTCTTCAGGATATCGACAATTATGTTCTTGCTAGCCATTTGTGCTTGGGCCTATACGGAATAATTTTGGAAATCAACTTACTTATGCTTGCTATTGTCATCTGCTTGCTAACTGCATGATGGAGTTCACAATGCGGAGATTTCGACAGTTTGCCATTTTAGCCAGAAGCTCTTTCTATATATATGTAGATTATAAATAAGTATGTTGTGCCAATGGGTATGTTCAGTAAAATCATGATGGTTGCTCTTTCTCATCATAAATATCATCTCTTACTTTTGGTCCCTTTGTGCTTGAATAGATTTTTTCCCAATGCATTAATTTGGGTTTAATAAACACAAGGAAATAGATGTTAGGACCCAAATGAATAAAACATGCATATTGTTCATTGTACATGTTTTTTATTCAGATATAGAAGCTATTTAGTTTTCCAAATTTTTTCATAGTCGTTTTTAAAATTTTCTTCAAATCCGTTAGTTTTAGTTTTGGCCATTTTGGCACCAATTCTCTTGATTTTATTTGTTCCAAATAAATATTCTTAATTTGCTCGATGGGATAACCTGCAGTTCATTCCTTTGGGACAAAGACTGCAGTTCACAAGCAATTCCACAAGTCTTCAACGAGCAAACCCATTGGGATGACCGATGAAATCTTTAGCCTGCAACAGTAATTATTTTAATTACTATAGGGATGAAGAATGCAGTTTATATAACCACCAATTCTGGTATGTCAACTCACCTCTCAGCAGTTTTGAATTATTTTTTTAAGACTGACATTGGGATTTTGTAGGGATGATATTAAAAACTTCTCAGAATCATTTTCCTTATTAAAAACTTCTCAAGATTGTTAAAATATCATTTTGCCTCCAAAAATGTAATGTTCAAAATAGAATTTCTTCTCTGAAATTGATACTTGGGTTGTATA
This sequence comes from Scilla litardierei, assembly GCA_030789695.1. Taxonomy (NCBI): domain Eukaryota; kingdom Viridiplantae; phylum Streptophyta; class Magnoliopsida; order Asparagales; family Asparagaceae; genus Scilla; species Scilla litardierei. The sequence continues at coordinate 258,808 of JAULAV010008031.1, read as the reverse complement.
AGGTTAAAAATATAGAAGATGATTGTGGATAGTGATGGTGGTGATAAAGATAAGGAGGGGTCTTGCATAGTTTAAATTGATGTTTTATGAATGATATTTGTATGTCATTAAAAATAAACTTGCAAGGTTCGGTTGGTTATCATGCATGCTAAGACTCAGATTGCTGCTAATCATTTTGGTAATTTTTAAAATTTTAAATTCACTTATTTGGTGCTGATTGATATTCGATCTGATTTTTGATTTGGTTATCGTGCTGCAGGTTTTCTGATGATCAAAATACATGACGGAATGGACGACCTGTATTGGATGACCTGTATTGGGGCAGTTAAGAACTTAATATCAACATTTATCTTCATATTCTCTTATTAAATGATGATATCTCCGGTATTTTGAATCATTAATTAATCTTTTATGTGTTGGGTATTTTCTTTTCATGAGGGACATGAGCATATCTTGCGATTTTGATCAATGAGAGTATGATAAAAGATTAAAAAATCTTTTAAATGCCAAGCTGTCATTTAAATAGCATAAACATCAGTATGTCAATCTCCTGACGTTGGATCATCAGATAATAATAACATGAGGATGATCACAATAGATTTATAGTAATGAGACTTGGGGAGGTCACCACATCTCATATCCATGTTTTTTGAATTGCAAAAAGGATCAGAATGTAAAGAACAGTGAGCAAGCTAGCATCAGATTGTGAAAACAAAAGGCAAAAAATTCAAGAAATTATTCGGAGAAGAGGCATTCATGGGTTTGTCATCTCGGAACCAGTTTATGGACATTATGACCAATAAAGCATAACATATAAGGTATTCATGGATATTCCAGTGATCACATGGTAATCAAGGTTTATGACCTAGGTTTCAGTTTGACATCGACAAGTTCCAGTATGTTTAGTTGCATGGTTTTGTTTCAAGTTATGTATCACATATGTGTACATCATACCTTACAAAGGTATATATGTCTACTCTTCAATGATAAACTTTCTAACTTCACGCAAGAAGTAATAATCACAAAGCTGTCATGTTCATTAATCTTTTTAGAGTCTATTTGAATCTTAAGCGTGACCAACCCGTTTTGGCCAAACATGGCATTTGATGACAACGAGAAGTTGAACCAGCTTTATGTAGCACAGTTCACAGTTCACAGTTCGTAACTTCTTTTCATAGCACAGTTCATAGCAATTAGGATTACATATGACCAGTTCATTGCATTCATTCTACGGAGTATTAATGAAGTATTTCATAAACTCAAGTTTAATTTGATCATTCCAAGTTTATGCTTGCCCATCATTTTGAATTATACTCTATTCTACTTATCATAATCACACAAAAGTTTTCCAATTTTAATTTGATCATAGTTTTCCTATCATGTTACATGAAAATCCTTTGTATGTTAGAATTTGGATTTTGAGAGATTGATGCTTTTAACTTGATTTTTTTTATAAGGCACATCAAAAAGCACATATCAATTTCATTCACATATCTTACTATTTGAGTTTGGAAATAAATATCTAACTTCTTCTATTTGATCTGGATCAATGGTTGTAACCCTTCAGAAGCTCAATAATCAGCAAGGTTGCAGCTTTTTAATGTTTCATTCATTGGATAGTGATTAACAAAGTGCCTACTACAACCACAATCTAATTATGATAATGCAAACGGTATAGAGAAAAGATCAAAATGCATCCATTAATTAATCTCTCAAACTCAAAACAGAGGTGTTACCATAGATTGCAAGGTTTTTTAGTAGACCGAACTACTAAGGTAGTTGTGAGTAAATGTGTGTACAACTGGGTTTTTTGTGTGTGCGTGCGTGCACCCCTTTTAATAATTAGAATGCTCTTCCTCATTTCAAGAGACTCTTAATGAGGTTGCTGGTATAATATTGATTTGAACTAATTTAGTCATTAACTATTTGTATATAGCAGATATTTAATCATGTTGTTGTATTTCCTTCTAATGTGTCCATTTCCCAGTGGGCTTGACAGATTTGAGTCTCGAAAGGAATTATGGGCAGTCTTGAAGAGATTGGTCTAGCAGTAAAACATGAGCCTTATACTTTACGAGTTCCTCGGTCCCAGCGTGGTGGTAAAGTATGATAAAATATTATACATCTCTTATTGCTAAAAATATTTTAACAAAATGATCTTTCCTTTCCAAATTTTCATATATTAAGTTCTGAAATAATCAGATTATTGAACCATTGGTTAGTAAGCAGTGGGTTGTGACCACGTAGCCGCTTGCTGGCTCTTCATGCCGTGGAAAAAGAACAGCCTGACCGTTTTGATAAGGTATTAACTAACATATAAAGACTTAATTTTAGCTGATTCATCAGTGTCCCAGATACTATACTTGATTGATGAATAGAGGTTAGTTTTACATGGATGTTATTAGTATAATACACCCCTTATTTCTGTGTGTTGCTTCTGTTATTTAGTTTCAACATTCTATAGTTTGAATCATTTGGGTGTGTAAACTTTGTACTGATTCTCTCTTTTATAACTCAGATGTTATTGTTTACATCCTAATTTTCAAATGTTGGCCATTATTGTAGATTATGTAAACACTGGTTGACAAACATCAAAGACTGCTGTATAAGTAGGCAGTTTTGGTGGGGTCACCGGATTCTGATATCGTTGATCCTAAATTCTATAAACGAATAAAATTAGAATTGCTATTTATTACAAGTTGATGTTCATATCAATTATGTGTTCATGTTCATATCAACCCTGATTAATATAACTATAATTGAAGTTAACTACATTTGATGATATAACTATATTGTATTGATATGCTTTGGTGGTGCAGAAGCCATATTACCACTTCCCCTTCATGCTTGCAGATTCCAGAACTCTCCTCACATCCACTAACATCACTAGGAAGACCATCATGAGAATAAACAAATAATAGAAGATGACAAATTTAAATGAGTAGAAGTATGCTTATACTCTGGTATGTATGCGCAAAACATTGGATTTTGTTTAACATGTTACTGAATGTTATCAAGCATTGCATAGAGTTATTACGCATCAACACCCTTTAAAGGCATGATATCCATGTACAGCAGGATAACTGGCAAGGTATGCTTTTCTTGCTCAATATGCTCAACATGCATTGCTTGTGATTCAGGGATACATTTTAATCTTGCATATCAAGTATCTGACATATACAACAAGGACTTCTTTCAAAAAACATTTAGTCAGCTATATGAAGCTATATGAACTCATTGATGATTCCCTTATTGTTTTATTAACTGTAATTATTCATGTTGGTATGTTGTGGTTTTGAGTTCTGCAAACTGATTTTGAGTTCTGCATTTTCAGTTTCAGTTGAATGGTGTGGAAGATGATATTTGTTGATGATGGTGTTTGATCATAGCACACACAACTTAGTTGTTGCCCTACCTTATCGGTAGCTTTGGGTTTCAACTTCCTTTTATTGGTACCATGGGGAAATTTCTACTTCTTTAGTTTCTAGGCTGTGTTTGTCATTCATTTTGCAAGATTGCATAATTATTTGCTTGAGGTTGACAACAATGTATGTTGCTTTTGAATTGGTACTCTTAAACATGTATGAAATTATGTTTGTTTGGTAGCTTTATTTTGTTATTTTCTGGATGACTACCTGACCAGGGTTAAAAAGATGAAATTAGAATTATTTTGATATTTAACATGTTTTTATGTAGAGCTAAAAAGAGATTAAATTGCTAGAGTGATGCTTCCATGAAAATAAAACATATTGATGGTTTCACAATTTGTCCCATTTCCCAACCACAAACCCATTAATCCAATACCATATTTGCCATAAAACAAATGCAGTACAAAGATTAGGTTAATGATGAGCCATAATTGATACAGTTAGGTAAGCAACATAAGTTTATTGGCTACTTAGCAGTAATAATGCAAAATAAAATATGATGGCTTAGTTGATAGCTTTGCTCATGATCCTAGAGGCTTACTTATTATTAGGGTGTGGTCAAAGTTGTAGATGTAGAGTGGAGACATGATTGAGTTGAGTTGAAACCAAAAATGGTGGCTTTTTACGAGATTTTGTCAGAAAAAATGAGTTTTTAGAATTGTGTTTGAGTTTGCTGATCGAATTGTTTGGCTATAAGAAAGCGTGATCATATGGGAGCTGCACTTTTGGGGCATCAGGGTTCTACCGCATACTACGATAGTCATTATTCGCGATTCATGTGGGGCTTGCTTCATTTTCTAGACTTTGATCAGCATCACCACAAGAGAAAGATGCTCCCTCACAGAAGAAATGCCGATGAGAAGGACGGAGGAGGTGAGTACTTTCTCTGATGTTCAACAATATGTAAAGCGTTTTTTGTTGGTATAATATTTGCTCATCCTATTTTTTTCATTGTAGGAACTAAAATTTTGACATCGGAGCAAAGTGATCTTTCAAATTTGTAGGTATATGTAACAAAAATATTTCTTTAATCGAATAGATTTTTAGATATGCATATAATTTGATTGATACAAAAGTGCTCTATGATATCTTCTGTGGCTTGGTGTCGATTGTTCATGGTTTGTGTTGCGGTGTTATGAACTGTTTCAGATGGAAAATGAAACTGCATCAAAGAAATGTTCTGGCAGTGCTCACCTGATAACGCTGCTATCTAACAAGCTGATGAAGAAGAAAGATCGGAATTCGAAGGATTCCTCTTCAGCAGCGTGGCTGCTCCACACCTTTTCCATACATCATTTGGAATGCGATGATATGTTCTCCACGATGAGATGACTTGCGACAGTGGTTCTTCGACTGTTGAGCAGAATTCGCATGGGACGGATCTGTAATCATGCATGCTAAGACTGCTCCGCACCTAATAATACGTAAGACTTTAGGATCATGAGCAAAGGTATCAACTAAGCCATCATATTTTATTTTGCATTACTACCGCTAACTAGCCAATAAACTTATGTTGCTTACCTAACTGTATCAATTATGGCTCATCATTAAGCTAATCTTACCTAACTGTATCAATTATGACAAATTATGCTCTAGAAAATATAGTTCATATGAAGTTAAGATAAAAAGTTCTCATGGATGTAATACCAAGCTTGAATGCCATGAGAGATGGTGCGAGGATAGAGCACAACTCAAAATTAACTATATCTGAGAATGAATTAACCAAAATTTTATGATAGTGTATAAACTAGACGTGAACTTCATTTGGTGTGTTTAAAAAACATTATATCAATTGATACTGCATTTGTTTGCCAACAAAACCATGTAAAGGGAATTATTTTCATGATAGATCAAAGGCATGGATGAATTGTAGGTAGGCATACCATATTGGTAATGCAACTTAAGCACGTGTAACCAGGAAACCTTCAAATTCCCCAAGGCTGAGGAAAGCTCAAGCAAACTGAAATAGTAATAAGTTTTTCTCAATGAAACTCATAAATGTCCAGTGCAAACAGAAAACCAAAGTGCAAATTGGTGTCACATAGTACAGGGTCAAGGTGAGACCCTAATGAAGACCATGGTTCATAAATGTATAATGTCCAAAAAAGGAAGCTGTTGGGAGGCATTTCATGTAGGGACTAATTAAAGAATATGCCTGTTATAGAGGTGCACCAACAAGGGGGAAAAGTAGTGGAAAAATCGTGTAGCCTTCCTTCAGATTTGGATAAATGCTTTGTCATATTGAATATATCACTACGTGTTACGAACAAGAAAATATAACATTGCATTTAATCAATTAATACTTCTATATATAATTAACTATTTTTCTTGCAATAATACAGAAGAATCAGATGCACTCCAGTTTATGTCTCCTTAACATTCAATTGATTTATTCTTCCTTTAAGTGCACACAACAGCTCAAAATAATCTTTGCATCACCCAAAATGCAACCATTTCACCTTCATAAATCTAATACATGAACTCCATTCCTATTTGTCCAAATATCACCCCGTTGCAGAAATTTAGACTTTTTTCCTCCTCCCTAAATGAAAGGTTATATATAAATGCAACTGATAACCTACCACCTATTGCTACCCCAATTTACTCCCATCTAAATTTTTTTAAAGAATTTGTAAGAACAAAATGTTGATCATTCCCAATAACAATGTAACGATGCTTTAGAAATAAATCGAACTTATGACAAACAAGATGACATCTAAGTTCTGACCAACACATAATAAATGTACAGAACATAATATCAAAAATTTTCTTTAAATCCCTAAATTTCTCAATCACCAACATACGAAACAATATCTCAAAGCTAAACTGTATTTTGTGGGGGAGAATATTCTAAATGAAGGGTGTAGCTAAATTTTAGATGGAAACTAAAATAAATGGGTGCAACTGAATAATAGGACAAGCTTGAGAAATTGGTAAGTTTTTTTGAACTGAGAATTTTGCAACTGTGAATCTTGCAACTGTGAATCATGTGAATCAATTCCATGATTTAATATGAAATTTCTCAAGTTTTGTTGGCAATTGGCAATTCCATGTTTTTTGAACTGAAATTTGAGTGATATTGAGAATGATTTAATATTGAGTGATATTTGAGTGATATTTGTTTCCCTCCCATACGTATTTTTTCTAATAGGTTTGAGTGATATTTCTTGATATAAAATTCCTGAGTGATATTTTTGAGTGACGTGAGCAATTTAATATCTCAATTCACACAAACATTCACACAAATTTAAATGAAAATGCTATTTATCTCAAGAGCACTGAAAATATCTCAAGAGCAGTGAAATCTGTGAATAATGAATAACTCTGTTAATGATATATTTGCATTTGGCATCAAATATTATTGCTAGCCATTTTGCATTTTGAATATGTTCACATAAGAAATGGCTATCCATCAAACATTTGGCATCAAATATTATTGATTCATTTTTGAATCAATAATATCAATCAAATAACTCTGTGAATCAAATATCAAACATTTGGCATTCATAGAACTTCATTGTTCCATAATTTATATCTCATATATTTGGCTATCAATCAATCCAATATCAAGTTCCAATATCAAGTTCTGTGAATGCATTTTTGAATCAATTTTGAGTTGATATCCTGTGAATGATTGAATGAGTGAATGATAACATATGATATAACTCTGTGAATGATTATCTTTGAATGAGTGAAAATTTTCCATATGTGTTAAATTATTCAATTCACATATATTGATTCACATATCTGCATTCACAAATCTAATATTTGAGTATTCATATATGTTAAATATTACATTTGATATATATTAAATATCCCAGATATATGTGGATTTGATGCCACATAATATTTGATGTGCTATAACCCAAATATCAAATGCAATTATGTGGCATCAAATTCTGTGATATTTGGGTATCCTGGATATATGTGCTATAATGCAAATATTATATCTCATAATATTTGCTACAGAAGTTCTGTGATATATGTTAAATATCCCAGATCATTCACATATTTGCATATATTAGATTTGTGAATGCCAATATTATGAGATATATATTTGATGCCATATATGTTAAATATGTGAATTGAGTGATATTTGAATTGATATATGTTAAATTTGAGTACTCAATTCACATTGACATGCCATAATATTTGAGTGATATTTGAGTTGGTTATCAACTCACATTGATAATTTGCATTTAAAGATTTAAATTGATTTTTTGCAATAAAAAATGCATTATTAATTTGCAATTATTTCAAAGATTATTTTTTGCAATTATTTCAAAGTTATTAATTTGCAATAAAAAATGCATTATTAAAAAATGTATTGCAATTATTTCAAAGATTATTTTTTTGATTTTTTTAATTGGTTATCAACTCACATTGATAATTTGCATTCAAAGATTTAAATTGATTTTTTGCAATAAAAATGCATTATTTTTGAATCTCAGAAAATTTAAATTGATTTTTTGAAGGGACGTGAGTTGATATTGGTTATCCATTATTTTTGAATGCAATTTTCAAAAATTCTCAGAAAATTTTCATTTCAACATTATTTTTTTGATTGGTTAACAAATTGCATTTCAAAGATTATTTGATAACAATTTGAAGGGATGTGAGTTGATATTGGTTATCCATTATCCATTCTCAAATTTCTGTCAATATCAAATTTCAATGAATGATATCAAATTGCAAATTTAGAAGATCTATTTTTTTCAGACATATCAAATTTTTGAGATTAACTCATATGAATGGATGATATCCTATTTTCATGTTTCCTGTGATCAAAAAACAAATAGGAAAAAATTTTTGATTTCAATTTTCCCACCTAAATAGGAATCATATAATCATTTTTGATATGGTTGTCTGCAATTTCATATCAAAAAAATTTGAACTTGGATAATCAAATATAAACTTGGATAATAGAAGCAACGCTAGAAATTTATTTGCCCATGTCTAGGTTTTCTGCAACACTTTTAAGATCATTTCTATTTTTTGTATTTGTCTTTTTGGTTGCAGTAATCATGTGGATCATTTGGCATGAATATTTGATACTTTGGCATGGATTGTTACACAGTTCATGTGTGAGTTTCCAGAATATTTATATACCCAAATCATTGAGTTTCCAGAATATTGGCGCATTTGGTTGCAGTAATCATGTATCATGTTACACAGTTCTATGTTGGCATGAATATTTGATACAAGCTCTTTCCAGAATATTTATATACCCAAATCAATTTCCAGATTTGCTAGGAGTAAGATACAAGCTCTTTTTTTGACATGACTATTTGATTGCTAGGAATAATGCCAGATTTTTGTTGTTTCCATCATTTAGCCCACTCTTGAAATATCTTTAACAAGAGTGCAAAACAGTGAATATGATTAGGAAATTGCGTTAAATTGATTAACCAAATGGAAGTTTTGTTATTAAGTTGCAAGATCAATACAACTATAACAAAATTCATAAACATGAATCCAGTAACTATGGTCACCAATTTTTCTGAATGGAATCTCGGTCATTGGACAAATACCCTCCCTTTTTCATGGTAGATCATCCGCCACTATGTTTTCTTTGCCTGATACTCCATTATGTAAGATTGACAAAAAGTTTTACCACCCATCTTTATGGCTCCCTAAGATCAATAGCCAAATTTCATTTCTTCTTTGAAGCAAAAGCTGTATCCTTGAAAGGTTGTTTGGTTCATTTCATGTGTGAGTTTTTTGTCATCTGATTATATTTGTAAAGCCAAATTATAAGATCCTTATGTCCGCAGTCTTTTGAACTGATCATATTACTGATATCTTGCAATGAACTAATTACAGGTTTGGAGCACCCGCTTACGGCCTGCTGTGGCTACGGTGGTTTGCATTAAACTTCAATTTTGATGTGAGGTGTGGAGATACCCGTACTGTGAACGGGACTGAGGCACTGCTCGGAAAGTCGAGTGAGAATCCAGAGAAGCGGATCATTTGGGATGGGGTGCATTACACTTAGGCTGCCAACAAATGGGTGTTTGATCGAATATCCAACGGAGAATTCTCAGACCCTCCCAACTCTTTGAACATGGCATGCTGAAAAGCTGGAACTATATTATAAGCTTTAGAATCAGCTTACAACCTTTTTCAGCCTTGGAGATGAACTAGGGTTAAAACAGTGATCGAGCTTTCATACTGTCTCAATATGTTCAGAGAATGTTGTGAATACAAGTCTTACATTGTGGAAAAAATGTCAATAACAATTGGGCCTCTACCCATTAGCCTAAATGTTTAGTGTAAATATGGTTTCACCTATTATTTTGTGCTTTCGCTAATATCATTAGCACGCATATGACTACATCTTTTGCTTTTGCTTGGAAGTTTTATGGTCTCCATTCCATATAACTCTTAAGGAGGCTCCTGGAATTGATGAATGATTTGAATTTTTATGAAAATGGTAAACAATTGCTTAAATTCTTCTTGGTTATCATGAGTTGCTTAGCCTGTTCCAATGTTTTATTAACAGATTTAGTTATATGTTTGCTTCTTCGCACAACGAAATAACTCTTGCATATGTTTGACAAGTTCTTGCAGCATTTATGATACTTATCGTGCGTTAACTAAATGACAGTGTCAGTCAACACATATAACCAAATAACCAAAAGTAATAATTAAAATGGATTATACTATAATGTTGAATAACACCATAGTGATTGAGCATGATGACTAGGATAAGTTTTGGGGTGAAACTTGCGGGGAAAGGTTGAAAATTGAAATTTGGTTTGAACACTTAAAAATTTGGAATTTGTATTTGAAAACAAAACTTTTGGTGGAAAAATACTCATCTGACCCAAGCTTTTGGGGGATCTCTCTCTCTCAGCCGTGTCGAAGGCGCCTACGTCGAACGTGCCCGTGCCTTAAAAACTTTTCGAGGGGAAATAATTTTTGGTGAGAGCGACGAAGGCGTCCGCACCTAAGGCACGAAGGCCACAAAATTTTTTCGCCGAATTTGATGTTCCATGCCGAAGGTACCCGCGCATAATTTGTTGTTCTATGTCGAATTTGTTGTTCCACGCCGAATGCGCCTACATCGAATTTGTTCCGCGCCAAAGGCGCCCGTGCCGAATTTATTGTTCCGTGTCAAATTTGCATGCGACGACTTTGTTGTTCCACACTGAAGGCGCCCACGCCGCTACATATTTTAACGCTTCTTTGGTGTTCCGTGCAATTTTGGTCGTGGAAATAATTTTTTGGAGAACAAAGATTTATGCGCCAAAGGCGTCCGCGCCGAATTTTTTTCGCATAATTTGTTGTTTTGCGTTGATGGCGCTCGCAATATTTTTTCGCCGAATTTGTTGTTCTGCGCCGAAAGCGCCAGCGTCGAATTTATTGTTCTGCACCGAATGCGCTCGCACCGAATTTGTTGTTCTGCACCAAAGGCACCCGTACCGAATTTGTTCTTGCATTTCGAATGCACCTGCGCCGATTTAGTGTTCCGCACCGAAGACGCCCGTGCCACTAAATATTTTTTTGTTCCGCACCGATTTGTTGTTCCATGCAATTTTGGATATGGAAATAATTTTTTGTGGAATAAAGATTTCGCGGGGGGAATCTTATATGAACCGTGCCCGCTGGCACGGGTTATGACTATATTATACATTTGACAGCGATTTTTGATTCTTAGGGCTGAATAGGTCAAGCTGACTAGGACAAAGTGGTTGATAGAAAGAGGGCCAGGATTAATTGTTGGGGAATGAATGGTTGGGATTAAATTTTTGTGGGTCCAACTTTTTTTGTGGGTAAAAAGAGTACGTAGGATTAAGCTGTCAGCGCGCTTTGGAAATTGGAAAAAAAAACAAAATAGAGGAATGAGCCTGCTCTTGCTCTCCCAGCATTAAGCTGTCTAGGGAAGCTCAAGATTTTGCGTATTTGTTGTTCCGCGCAATTTTGACCGTGGAAATAATTTTTTGGGGAACAAAGATTTTGCGGGGGAAAATCTTAATTGAACCGCGCCCGCGCCGAAGGCGCCCGCTAAATGTTTTTACACTAATTTGTTGTTCCGCGCCGAATTTGTTGTTTCACGCCGAATGCGTCCATGTCGCTAAATATTTTTACGCAAAATTGTTGTTCCGCGCAATTTTGATCGTGGAAATAATTTTTTGGGGAACATAGATTTTGCGGGGGAAAATCTTAATTGAACCGTGCCCGCGGGCACGGGGTATGTCTAGTATATATATATATAGGGTAATCTTCGGCTGCGTAATATTCGCACAGCGCACTTCGTGCGAAACGCAGAGGCGTCCGTCCGATGGAAAGCGCGAGGATCTGACGGGTTCAAAAAGTTTGTGTGGGGCCCAACATCAATTTGCTGGAGATGCGTCAATTTCTCACCTCTAGAGATATTAAATGCATTGGGATAAGCTTTTAACCTTTTAACCATCCATCAGCTTCTACCCTCAGTTTTCTCCTTCCACCCTTCTCCTCTCGTTGCTCCGCCACCAAGAATAGCTGCGTCCGCCTCTCGTCCATCCGCCACCGGGAGGTCATCGCACCGCCACTTCGCCCCCCGCCTCGCCCACGTCGCCCCATCCCCCTAACCATGCCGCTTCGCCCACCCTCCATGACCACTTCTCCCCCCAGCCCCGCCGCCTCCCCGCCGCCTCGCCCACTTCGCCCACCCCCGCCGCCTCGCCTGCATCGCCCAGCTTGGGGGCTCTTCCTGAGGTGCTGAAAGATGCAGAGAGTTGGATCAGACTTTCACCAACCTGAGTCGTGCTCGTCGGGGATCATCGGAGGACCCTCGTTCAACGCAGCAGCAACGACGGTCGCACCTGATGGTTAATGGATGCAGTTTCTTTCTGAAGAGGCGTTTAGTGCGACAAATAATCCACCATTTCACAGCCCTTCGAGCTTTTCTTATGTGCCATCCAAGGTGAAATTTTTTTCATCCCTTCGGCTGACTTGTAATAACAATCCAATGTCTTATGTGGTGATTATTAATTGATTATTGATTATTATAACTAATGATTATCGTGGCATGCTATTTCCGATTTGTTTTGTAAAATTATCAAAATTCCTACTGCTTAATGTTCATATTGTCAATATGTACACCTTAAATTTCATTTTTGAAATCTATACGATTTTACATAGAAACAACTAAACATCATATTGACTGCAACAACTTCCAATCTTGATTTTATCATTAAGTTGATATAGGTTTATAAGTGTAGTAAATTGTTGGAAGTATAGTTTAAGGTTAAAATCATATTGAATAATTTAACACATTAAATATATTATCATATAAAATACCATAAGGGTTGGTAGGTTAGGGTCAAACATTGAGGTCCAAAACCTATAAATGTCTTAATGACTGGATTGGAGAATTGGGTTTTAACATAGATACATGAATTTTTGCTCCTGTTGAACCTTTCAAACACTGAAAATTTCACCTGGTATTAATTTAGAATGTAAATTCTGCAAACATCTTTTGAAGTATACCATGTGTCATTAAATATACTTCAACTATGATATTAGTAGAGAGTATCCTTTGAAAGTGATGTGTATTATCCCGATTTCATTAGCACCACATACCCAATAGTAGTTTCTATTAATATCATTGTGCATGAATGTTTATTGAAACCCTGGTAATAGTATATATGGTGTTGTCAGAATTTATCCTATTTCATATCAAAAATACTAATCATAATCAATTTCAAGTAAAACCTAGAGTGATTTCCAACTTTTATGTTTCCAAAATTTCCAACACCCATAAAAACACACAACAACACTTATCAAGACTAAAGCATATTTCAAATCAATAATGCGAGGCAAGTTTACAAGGAAAAAAACGTTTAGGCTCTCAAAGAATTTTGTGTGTATACAATATCTTATCAAACAACAATTTTGCATAAGAGATATGCTTATATTAGATCATTTGCACTCATGTTTTTGCATAAGAGATGACTTCCCGCAATTCAATCTCACTGACTTGAATGTCTTGCACTCAGGATTCCCTCAACAAAATACTAATGAGGATGACATCTTGCAAGAAATCCTTTCGGTCACTTCAGCCTCGCATGAGCTCGCTAACAACTCCGATCTGGAACAACATAAGCCTTTTGAATTGCCAAAGAATGGCGATGAATGAAATCTGCTGCGTAAGAAATCCCGACACCTTTATTTATCCGACACCTTTCTTATGATAGTTTATTGTGTAATAGTCTAACAATTAATCTTCCCTTTTTAGCACTTTGTGAATGTTATTGCGCTTGTAATCCTACTACATGAATTCTGCAATTTGTGAATGGATGTGTTCAAGTGTTATGGTAGCTTTATTCAAGTATTAAATGCATTGAAATAAATCTTTTTGTTTTACTTGAAGGTAATGGTTTTTAGCAAGGTTGAAGAATGCGTACGAAGGAGTCATGTAAGAATTTTAAACGTATGCACTTATGCAAAGCTGAGGAAGGCTGAAGAAAGCTTGAGGACTTTCTTGTGATATATCAAAGTAGCTTATGGATGCTGGAAGACTTCATGTCGTTTGTGCATTGGACGTAGATGTGGGGGCTTTCTTGCGATATAAGAACACTTTTCACATACTACCTCGCAAGAACCAAGTCTCTTCTAGTTGATGCATTTGATGTCGGATACTAGGCATGCATATGTGAAGTAATTACAAAAAAATATAGTTCATGTATTCATCTACTGAAATATGTAACATTTTGTTTTACGGAGAATGTGAATTTTGCCGGTTGTAATCCTCTCTGTGTAAATATATAGAAGAGGCCAAACTAATAGTAAAGATTGATGTTTTCATGTCTTTCAACATTGTTTTAGTAAAGATTGACGGTTTCATGTCTTTCAACATTGTCTTATATTGATTGATGCTTTGTTTCCTTTCTAGGTGAATTTTTGAAAGCTGGTGCATATCTTTGTTATGTTTTTTTGTTATGTTTTGTTGAACATATATGCAGCATATCGATGAGGGAGCAAGTCTGTAAGAAATAATGTTTTAGCTTAAAATGGAGGCATATGGGCAGAAAGAAATAAAGTATGAAGCAAATATTTGACTTTGTTTGGTGTGCACTAACATGGACCATGTGACATGAATGAATTCCAAGTCATTTGTCTGTCAACTGTGTGAGTTGTACGGAAATCTTTAATTTTCTTTTTACATGACTGGTGCTTGTGATAATGTCCATAGTCTGGCAAATAGCAAAAATCTGCAAGCCACGGCCAGAAATTAAAAGAGAAGAAAGAGGCGCAATCAGTCTCTTATTAAAGCAGAAATGGGGCCATATCATTTGGTCCCCTGAGTGGAAGATCCATACTCTTAAACAAAAGTCTGACAGTGCAAACCTTTTTCATTTTTTTGATTTTTGTTATCATGTTTCCATGCTTCAAACAGGAAGTAATCTTTTATTGTATTCAATCGACCACCAATTTGCATGGCATTCTATTAAGTCCAATTTTCAACAAACTCATACATAAATTGTGAAGCCCTTTATCTCAATTGTTGTAAATATATTGATACACTGTAAAGATGTTTTTCATACACAATAATTCAACAATTTACCTTAATAAGAACACTCACATTACTTTACAAGAAAATTCCCCTTCCCTATCTGGGACATACCCTTCCAATCGAATACGGCATTGCTGCAAATTTTTTAAACCAAGTCGACATTGCCATGGATCTTCCATGCACGAAGAAGCGCACCCAACACCCCAACATTCGGATCCATTGGCATCTCATCCCAACTTTCTTGGCTTCTTCGAACATCCCAGCTATTCCAAGCATATTAATCAAGCATCCATAGTGATCCATCAACCGAGCATATGAATCGAGCATATCAACGGAGCAAGGATCGGCCAGAATGATCTGAATTTCAGGATCCTGCATTGCATTCTCATGCCGTACAAGAAACATAGGTAAGCAACAATGGCCAACAGGTTGCTATTAAAAAGGAAGGAACAAAGAAACATGCATGTCTCTCTTTGATCTCCTCTGAATTTATCTCCCCTTTGTTTATCTTGTTGATATGTTCAACGCCCCTGTAGAAAACCAAGCTTCATTCATAATCTCAGTAATAAACTGCACCCTTCCTTGTGTATACATTAGTTATAATAATCAATAATCAATTAATAATCACCACATAAGACATTGGATTGTTATTACAAGTCAGCCGAAGGGATAAAAAAAATTTCACCTTGGATGGCACATAAGAAAAGCTCGAAGGGCTGTGAAATGGTGGATTATTTGTCGCGCTAAACGCCTCTTTAGCAAGAAACTGCATCCATTAACCATCTGCCGGTGCGGGCGTTGTTGCTGCTGCGTTGAACGAGGGTCCTCCGATGATCCCCGATGAGCACGACTCAGGTTGGTGAAAGTCGGATCCAACTCTCTGCATATTTCAGCGCCTCAAGAAGAGCCCACAAGCTGGGCGATGCAGGCGAGGCGGCGGGGGTGGACGAATTGGGCAAGGCGGCGGGGAGGCGACGGGGCTGGGGGAAAAGTGGGCTTGGAGGGTGGGCGAAGCGGCATGGTTAAGGGGATGGGGCGAAGTGGGAGAGGCGGGGGGCGAAGTGGCAGGGCGGTGACCTCCCGGTGGTGGATGGACGAGAGGCGGACTCAGCTATTCTTGGTGGCGGAGCAACGAGAGGAGAAGGGTGGAAGGATAAAACTGAGGGTAGAAGCTGATGGATGGTTAAAAGGTTAAAAGCTTATCCCAATGCATTTAATATCTCCAAAGGTGAGAAATTGACGCATCTCCAGCAAATTGATGCTGGTCCCCACACAAACTTTTTGCACCCATCAGATCCTCGCGCTTTCCATCGGACGGACGCCTCCGCGTTTCGCACGAAGCGCGCTGTGTGAATATTTCGCAGCCGAAGATTACCATATATATATGAGAACATTTCACACCGTACGAAAATGGTTTTAGTTTTTTTTGAAATTTTTTTTCAAAAATTATTTTTTTTCACCCTCATTATATATTGTTATACCCCCCTCAAAAAATAATCATTGAGAAATAATGTCATTTGGCCTTCGATCAAGGCATTTTATCAAATTCGCACGTTTTAAGACTGTTAAATTTGTAACAGGTGGATGTGTGCTCTAATCCCCAACGGGTTCACCCATTATTTTCCCTGTGGTATATAATTGTATGTAGACATATATGTACAAATACATACATACATACATACATACATACATACATACATATTTGTATGTATGTATGTATGTATGTAAATGTACATGTATACATAAATGTACATATACATACATACATACATATATGTATATACATACATACATCTATTATACAAAAGAGGGATGTTATCAAGAGAAATTGGATAAGAGAATTTGGACAAGAGAAATTGGATAAGAAAATTTGGACAATGGAAATTGGATAAGAGATCAGATTTTTGCTCCTGGACCCTCCCCACACACACAGCCACACTTTTTATTATTCTCCCCCAGAATTGCTTAGTGCACACAACCACTCAAAACTCAGAATTGCTCACCGCACACAACCATTTTTTTCCAGTCTACGTGTACATGTTCACAGGTTATTTGCTAGTGTACACACACACACACATGTATGCATGTATGTATACATATATATGTATACATATATATGTATATACCCATACATACATATATGTACATATACATACATACACACACACACACAGAAAAATGAGGATCATGTGTGTGTGTGTCAGCCACACTTTTTATTATTCTCCCCCAGAATTGCTTAGTGCACACAACCACTCAAAACTCAGAATTGCTCACCGCACACAACCATTTTTTTCCAGTCTACGTGTACATGTTCACAGGTTATTTGCTAGTGTACACACACACACACATGTATGCATGTATGTATACATATATATGTATACATATATATGTATATACCCATACATACATATATGTACATATACATACATACACACACACACACAGAAAAATGAGGATCATGTGTGTGTGTGTCAGCCACACTTTTTATTATTCTCCCCCAGAATTGCTTAGTGCACACAACCACTCAAAACTCAGAATTGCTCACCGCACACAACCATTTTTTTCCAGTCTACGTGTACATGTTCACAGGTTATTTGCTAGTGTACACACACACACATGTATGCATGTATGTATACATATACATGTATACATATATATGTATATACCCATACATACATATATGTACATATACATACATACACACACACACACAGAAAAATGAGGATCATGTGTGTGTGTGTGTGTGTGTGTGTGTGTTGTGGGTGGGTAAAATGGATCTAGGGTGCATCCTTAGATGCAAGCTAAGGAGGCGTTCACATCCCCCCATTTCCACATTTTTTGGAATTGTTTTTCATGGGTTGTTGTTCACCTTATGGATGATCAACATACCAAATTTGAAGGCATTCCAATACTTTTTGAGCCCTCATCTACCCCTTCCAACTTTAACGGTCTTAAAACGTGCTTAAAACCCAATGAAGTTGCAAGGGGTGGATGAGGGCACAAAAAGTATTGGAATACCTTAAAATTTGGTATGTTGCTCATCCATGAGGTGAAAATAACCCCATGATAAAAATTTCACAAAAATGTGGGAGCTGGTGGGGGAAATGGGGGCGCCTGTGTACATTGAATCTAAGGAGGCACCCTAGATCCTTTTTACACACACACACACACACACACACACACACACACACACACACACTAGTCATAACCCATGCCCTCGGGCACGGTACATTTAAAATCTGTGTTTCCCCAAAAATTATTTCCCCCTCCAAAATTTTGGGACATATAATATTCTACATCACAAATTAAAAGAACAAAAATTTAGCGGGCACCTTCGGCGCACACGGGTGCATAATTAGTTAATTCCATGTAATTAACTCATTCCACATAATTAATTCTTTCCCATAAGTAATTCCACAAATAGTTAACTATATTTTCCAATGATTGAGGAAGTCAGACACTAACTATATTTTCAGAGCATGAAACCCAATTTACATGCATGCATGCACACACGCAACAACCGTCGACAACGTGCTCACTCCGGTATGAAACGTGGAGATATCTTAAATTCTCATTGCCCAAACTATAATTCCCACAAGTGCATTAAGATATCACCATATTAGCGTAAAAATATTTAGCGGCACGGGTGCCTTCGGCGCGAAACAACAAATTCGACGCAGGCGCCTTCGGCACGAAACAACAAATTCACGTAGAACAACAAATTCGGCGCAAAAAATTCAGCGGGCACCTTCGGCACGGAACAACAAATTAACATATAACAACAAATTCAGCATGGAACAACAAATTCGGTGCGGAACGACAAATTAGCGTAGAACAACAAATTCGACGTGGGCGCCTTTGGCGCGGAACAACAAATTAGCGTAAAAAATTATCGGTCGCCTTCGACGCAGCATCCATGCACGCACACAACAAACGTCGACAACGTGCTCACTCCGGTATGAACCGTGGGGATATCTTAAATTCTCATGGCCCAAACTGTAATTCCCACATGTACATTAAGATATCTTAAATTCTCATGGCCCAAACAAAGATTTAATTCTCCTAGCCAAGATATCTTGCGAAATATTTTGAGATACCCGTATAACAAATTAGCACAGATACCTTGAACAAAGATATCCCCTCAAACTTCAAATCCCCACCTGTGCTTTAAATTCCTACATCAAAGATTTAATTCACGCGAGATTTAAGATTGAGGTTTTCCATAAAAATTTCAAAATTTCGAGTTTTCCAACCAAATTGATTCCCCCAAAAACTTTCTCAAAACTCATCTCAACCTTCCATTCTTCAAGGACAAATTTGAGCAACTCTTTATCTTGTCCTAGTCAGCCCTAGAATTCAAAAACAAGTGTGTTTTAATATATATCTATTATACATTTGACAACGATTTTGAATCCTAGGGCTGACTAGGACAAGCTGACTAGGACAAAGGGGTTGATAGAAAGAGGGCCAAGATTAAATCTTGATGAATCAACGGTTTAGATGAAACTTGGCTAGAGGCACAACATGCATTTGCAATCTGGAAAAGAGCAACAGGTTTTTGGGAAGAGCAACAGGTTTTTGGGGAGAACAAAATTGGCTCTTGCTCTTCCCCAAAACACGAGGAGAGCAGCAGGCCTCCGTTTTTTATTTATTTCACGTACCGACCGTAGACAATAAACAATATCTCATTTATCCAAAAAATACAAAGCAAAGCAATGAAATCCTCGTCTTTTCCTTATCGTTTCTTCTTCTTCTTCGACATCCAAACGAAAGAAGGGAGAAATCGAACCTAAGATGTACGAATTCTGATCGTGTCGGCGGCGATGGTGCTTTACCCCCATCGTGTAGCGGAAAGGGTGACGTGGACATGGAGGCCGGCGACTGGTCGAGGCTGTACCCGGGGCTGAGCACCGGTGACAACGGGCTCCGATGGGGATTCGTTCGTAAGGCGTACGGGATCCTGTGAGCTCAGGTCGTGTTCACCCCCATCGTGTCGGCGACGAAGGTGCTTTACACTCCAACCCAAGATGTACGAATTTCGATCGTGTCGGCGGTGACGGTGCTTTACCCCCATCGTGTGGCAGAAAGGGCGACGTGGACATGGAGGCCGGCGACTGGTCGAGGCTGTACCTGGGGCTGAGCACCTGTGACAATGAGCTCCGATGGGGATTCGTTCGCAAGGCGTACGGGATCCTGTGCGCTCAGGTCGTGCTCGCCCCCATCGTGTCGGCGGTGACGGTGCTTTACACTCCGATGAACGATTTGTTGAGGGAAAACTTTATTCGCAAGGTGTACATTTTTTTAATTTCAAAAGAATGATCTTTGTTATTTTCCTGCTAAGGTTTCATACGAACATGTACATTTTTAAGCTCATTACTTTGTTCATTACGGTGAAAGTGCAAATGTGAAAGTTTGATTACTCCTGAGTTTTGAAGTATACTCATTTAGGCCAATTGTGTTGTTTATGAGACCTTATTTACATGATTTGTTTGCTTCATTGTGTAAATTAGGTATTTTAGGCCAATTGTGTGCAAACATGCACGCTTGCGCACACAGAGGGGGAGTGAGGGAGCTTATTGTTCGTATGAAGGGCATCTGCATAATTCCTGATAGCGACGACACACTCCTTGAACATGGCTATGTTCAGGCAGGCATGCACTTCCTTCAATTTCTTGACCTATAAAAAAGAAATTGGGCTTTATTGTTTTCATACAATTGGGAGATTTTATCGAACTATAAAAAAGAAAATGAAAACCTTTGTGGCTTTATACACACAATTTTTTGTTCAATTTCAAAGTGACCGTTGGATACAATTGTGAGAATGTATAGTCTTCGTCAAATATGCCATTCAGGGAAAATGATTAGACCTTCTTTAATGAATAATTTTTTGTGATTGCAATTTGAAAAAAGAAGATGCTTTTGGAGATTATATTCATGTTTTGTTCTCCCTAAAAGAGAATGCCTGCCATATCCAAGCATTTTGATGTAGACTACTTGAAAATGACCGACATGCTTACACATGTTCACTGTTGCTATAAGCATATGCTTTTGATATGTAACGTTCTATTTTTTTCTTTTATTTTAAGCTGAAAATTGACTAAAAGATTGGGTTTGGTATAATTCCCCATTGTAGTTAGCAATGTAGAAATCAAATGCAAAATTAAAGATGGAACCAATCTGAACTCTTGGTATATATAATCCTTAAGACTTGAAGCATCCTGCACGTTGGATTTGATTCATATGGAAGCTACATGCATGTGTTGTGTTGTATCAATTGTGTATTTTCTACTTGAGTCATGCTATTATGCTTTCTTGCTTCACTTTAGCGGTAGCTTTTCTCATACTGTGCTCTCTCCTCAAATGGTTTTCAGGTACACAATTCATTTTTCTCGGAGCTCACCAAGGTTTTGAAGTTTGAACATGTCCCTGAAGATTATAGCATGTCATTGTCCACAGAGTATATGTCTTTTTGTTACTTGGGTGGATGTTTGGCAGAAAATTGGATTATTGGTTTCAAGTTTGTATTATGCTGAAGGAGAGTATGTCGTTAATCTATTATACATTTAATCCTATCAAATAGAGCATACTCTCCTTCATATAAAAAGATGGACTTAATTTAGTGTATGCTTAGTTCTTTTCTTCGATTTTTGGGCATTTTTATTATAAATTTTTGTTGATTATTTTTGTATTTTGAAGGTTGTATACATCCTATGTATGCCCATATGCCCAGAGAACCTGGATTGCTAGAAATAAGATAGAGAAGTTCATGTTATTATGGTACATAAATTTGATACCAATATAGAAATTTACAAGATATATGAGATGTGGGTAAAATGTGGTTGATAAATAAAGAGCTCTTACATCCAGATATTGAGGGTATCATTATGAATGGAGAAATATGTTGGTAATTCACGAAAAATTCCTGGTAGTAATTCACGAAAAATTCATTGTGCTTTAAGAACTCAGGTAACGAATTATACTTCCTATCGATAACATGAAATGTGGAAATATGTTGATAAGTTATTTTAAACACACTAGGAGAAATCGCTAAGAGTGTACCAAGTGATGTATGTTGGTGTTTGATGCATTATTGGGAAGACATGTTTTTTAGACTTCGAAATATATTGTATTCTGGTACATATTTTTATCCAAGAAAACAACCTAATAGCAAATTGGATACTGCAATTTGACATAGTTTTCTCTACTGCATCAAAATTATGAGTAGTTGATTTACAATATTCTGAAAAACAATCAACCTTTGGGAATGCCAAGATCTTGCAACCTGAGCCTTTGACGCAGAATGCCCTTGCGCTGATTTTTTGCAGCTAAATTTTTTAACGATAATTTGTTGTTCCGCGCCAAAGGTGCCCGCGCCCAATATGTTGTTCCGCGTCGAAAGCGCATGAGCCGAATTTGTTGTTCTTGCCGAATTTGTCGAAAGCGCCCGTGTCGAGGGCACAAGCACCATATTTGTTGTTCCGCGCCGAAGGCGCCCGCCCTGTATTTATTGTTTCTCGCCGAAGGCAACCACGTCACTAAATATGTTTACGCTAATTTGTTGTTCTTTTAAATTTTGGCTGTAGAAATAATTTATTAGGGAACAAATATTTCGCGGGAGAAAATCTTAAATGAACTGTGCTCGCAGACACGAGTTTCGGCACGTGGGCCCGAAGGTGCCTAAATTTTTTTACGATAATTTGTTGTTCCGCGTCGAAGGCGCCCGTGCCGAATTTGTTCTTTTACGCTGAATTTGTCGAAGGGGCCTGCGCCGAATTTGATGTTCCGCTACAAATTTGTTGTTCCATGCCGAAGGCGCCTGCACTGTATTTGTTATTCTGCGCCGAAGGCGCCCATTTCGAAGGTGCCCGTGCTGCTAAATATTTTTACGTTAATTTGTTGTTCTTTTAAATTTTGGCTGTGGAAATAATTTATTGGGGAACAAAGATTTTATGGGAGAAAATCTTAAATGAACCGTACCCGCGGGCACGAGTTATGACTAGTATATATATATATGTATGTATATATATGTATATACATATACATATACATATACATATGTATATGTATATGTATATGTATATACATATACATATAGGATTTAATGTAGAAAAGCTGCCACCTGACACAAAAAAGGTGAGAAGTACAAGCCCCACATGGGCTTGTACTCGCTGAGTCCCACCTTTTTATGTCTTGCACCTGATCCATTGGATCAGGTGCCACCTGCTCTACATTAATCCCATATATATATATATATATATATATATATATATATATATATATATATATATATATAAATAAAGAGTAAGTGAGAATCTTTATTCAAAACAAGCAAAATATACATAAACGGGGAGTATTAGGTGGAAATTAAAGAGGGAGGGGATATGACACAAGCACCGTCACCTACCAACATCAAACTCCACAAAATAAATCTCCAGCATAATAAATGTACAAATAAGCGTAAGAAGAAAACTATGCCCTCAGCTATCAATCATTCTCTAGAAAGCCCCAATTTGTAAAGGGGCCGACAGAGGAAGCCTTGTCTAACTCAATATCACGAAGTGCAATCCTGATGTCAGCAGAGATATCATCAAAGAGAAGTGTATTGGGAACAGATTTGCCATCAAAAATCCTTCAATTCCGCTCCCTCCAAATATGCCACACCATGGATGACATGATAGTCTTGGCAAGAATGCCTAAGACATCATTCTTGGTGTAGGTAGAAAGAATGAAGTCCCCTACACTAGTCAGAGAGGAGGGAACCTGAGTAGTTATCTCTAGCTTCAAAAGGCTCATGCAAAGAATATATTTAGAAAAACTGCAATCAAAGAAAAGATGTTCTACCGTCTCTGTTTCCCTCTCACTGCAAAGGACACACTGGGCCGATGGGTTGATCCTCCTAGGAGGAAAGTACATCTCTCGTTAGAAGCTTATGATGAAAGGCCCGAAGAAGAGTGATGGCCATTTTAGGGATATGATTGTGATACCAAACCACCGCATAAAAAGGGAACTAAGTAGCCCGACAGCGAGATCCTTCCCAAGCATCCCTAAAGGAGTAGGTAGGTGCAAGAATCAAATCCCAAGAATACGAACCTTGTTGAAGAGTAACATCCTGAAGAATATCTGGGAGAGTATCAATATATGGGTCAGATATCCAGCCAGAGGAGGACCAATAATCACATACACGTAGTTTTTTAGCTCCAGGAGGAATGTCATATGAATTATGTAGAGGACCACATGGCAACCAGTTGTCATACCAGAATAATGTGGAAGCACCATCTCTGACGATGGGCTTGATTAGTCTCTATGAAACTCTCCTGCAATAGAGTAAAAATTTTCAAGTTCCCGAATGGGTTGGACTAGCTTTCGCAGCATAGAAATTGTGACTGCCCATGTAGTGGTGTCGCATGTAAGCTGCACAAGGACCATCAGTAGAGAAGATATGCCATGTAAGGTGAACACCTGTTGCAATATTCATATCAGAAAGAAGCCTTAGACCCACTCCCCCCTCTTCCTTTGGAGTGCACAAATATTTCCTAGCCCAAGAACGAGGATTCCCCTAGATAACTTCCTACAAGCAGAGCTGATGCTACAAAGAACTGTGTGGGGGATGCGGAATGCCTGCATCTAAAAGACGACCATGTCAAAAATGACAGATCGAACTAGCTCAATACGGCCCGAGATGGATAAAAGGGAAGATGACCAACTAAGTAGCCTCTTCTTGCACTAATCCACAAGTCATGTATACATAGAAGCCTTTGGGTATTTGGTGGAGAGTGGGAGACCCAAATAAGTGGTTAGAGAAGTGTCCATTCTAATACCAATGCAGGTAGCCAGGCAGTGTGGATCTTTGGTACCTTTACTGAAGATGTCAGGACTCCCAATTTACATCAAGACTAGTGAAATAATTAAAGGAGCGAAGTAGGTCTTTCAGGCCATCAAAAGTACGTTTAGATGCTCGAAAAAAACAAGTAAATCATCTGCAAAAAGGAGATGAGAAATAGAACCCAACCTACACATGGGCTGAATAGAATGTGTAGCAGCAAATTTAGCCATAAGCAGGGAAAAGGCTTCCATGACAATGACAAAGAGGTAAGGGGATAAAGGATCACCATGTCTTAAACCTCTATTAGATGTGAACATTCCAGAGGGAGAGCCATTTACCAGGACGAAGAAGGAAGGAGTGGTGATGCATTCTGTTATCCAATTGATGAAGATTCTACCAAAGTCCATTCTATGTTGAAGATATAAGATGAACTGCCTGTTTACACTGTCGAATCCTTTCCGAAGATCCAGCTTAATATAAGCTCTGGCACCCATAGGATTACAAAAATCACGAATATGTTCATGAGCGAGGAGGGCACAATCAGAAATGAGGCGCCCCTGGAGGAAAGCTGCCTGATGAGGCAATATCAACTCATTAATAACAATCTTCAGCCTGTTACATTGAACCTTGCTAATAATTTTGTAGAGAACATTACAACATGCAATGGGCCAATTGTCTCCTAAACCCGTAGCATTCAAGCTCTTGGGTATCAGGGTAAGGAAGGTATGATTAATCTGGCAAAGTAACGCTCTTGACCAAAAGAAAGATAAGACAATAGATGTGACATCTTTACCAACGATGTCCCAAGAATTCTGACCATTGAACCCATCAAAACCTGGAGCTTTATCAATCCCAATTTGAAAAGTGGCATCTTTTATTTCATTCATAGAGACCGGCCTTTCAATCCAGGAGGAAGCTGCATGAGTGAGCTTGCATTTGGGAATCATATTAGGGAACACTATCCAATAGTGGTCCTGATTATAAAGTTTCTCATAATAAACATGAGCCTCATTTCTGAGTGAATCAATAGAATTGTCACGGTAGCCATCTACCTTAACAAGATGTCTTAGATGTTGTGACCCTGCCTTGACTTCATCATTGTGTATAAAAATTTTGATTTTCTATCTCGAAGATGTAGCAAATCTTGTCTGCTTTTCTGCCTAAACATAGCATCCTCCTAATCCATGTTGACTAAGATCCACTCTGATGGTGATGGATCAAACTCGGATGGATCCACTCGGATGGAACCAATATATATGTTGACTAGGATCCACTCGGATGGATCAAACATGCAGATCCATCCAAGGCAAATTTAAAATATGGCAACCTAAATGGAAAATCCGTTCCATTGGATAAGATCTAACATGTCTAAACAACATATAAACAAACTTTCAGCTAGTTTAGACATGTTTTGCACATGCCACAAGGGAAAAAATGTCCAAATTAGCTGAAATTTTGTTTGTATGTAATTTAGACATGTTAGATCATATCCAACTGAACATATTTTTCATTTAGGTTGCCTAATTTTAAATTTGACTTGGATGGATCTGCATGTTTGATCCATCCGAGTGGATCCTAGACAACATACATACATACATACATACGTTCGTATGTACATATACATACGTACATACCTAAAATCAAGTGATTCCGATACTTGTAGAGGCTACATATACCCTTGGAACTTCAACGGTCTAAAAACGTGCTAAAAACCTATGAAGTTGTAAGGGGTAGATGGGGGCTATAAAAGTATTGGAATCACTTGATTTTTGGTATGTTGATCATCCATAATGTGAACAACAACCCCATGGAAAAATTCCCAAAAATGCGTGAAATATGGGGAAATGCGGGAACCTACTTAGATTTCATCTAAGGAGGCACCCTGAGATCCTTTTCTGGTGAGATTTTAATGGGAAGTTGCTTACTAAGGATAATCTGGTGAGATGGGGCTCAATACTATGCGAGCTATGTGAAGATGCGGCAGAGGGAAACATAAAACATTTATTATTTGAATGCAATTTCACTAGCTATTTGATGCCAAGAATGATGCTGAAGCTTGGTATCCTCACGCAAATGCCTACATGCCTTAACGATGTAGGTGATTTGTACCTTAACAAATTCGGTAAAAACAATACCTTGGGGAAACTTGCTAGAAATGCACTAAGTGCCACAGTATGGCATATTTGGAGGGAAAGGAATAATAGAATATTTGAGAATACCAAAAAGTCCAAAACTCAAGTATTTGAGGACATTACGGCGGATGTAAGGATTGCTATACAGGACCCTCATTTGGAGGATGTAGAAGCAGTGGATGCCCTATCAGAATGGGGATTTCGGGATAATGGATGATGTTTCTATATATTTTGTCTTTAATCCGTAGCTGGTTGCTATCATGTATGCATAAGTTATAGATTGTTTTGGATGATTAAAGTAGGGATGTGAAATCTTTAGTAGAGAGTGACGACGCTTGTGCCATATCCTCTCTCTATAGAATTCCTTCTCCCTATGGAATACAACATTGTATAATTGTATAGATTTTTAATAAAGCATTACATTTACCTTTCAAAAAATATATGTATATATATGTATGTATGTATGTGTATGTATGTATGTATGTATGTATGTATGTATTTATGAGAATAATGTAGAAAAGGTGGCACATGATCTAATAGACTAGGTGCCAAGACACGTAAAGTTGGAAAGTACAAGCCCCACATGAGCTTGTACTTTCAATGTGGCCCTCCTTTTTGTGTCTTGCACTTGATCTATTAAATCCGGTGCCACCTGATCTACATGAATCCACACACACACACACACACACAGAAAGAGAGAGAGATATATATATATATAGCAAAAAATGTACATGAGGTTGACCTCAGGTAGAAATACCTGCGAACACCCCGCTGTTAGGGTGTTTTAAGTATTGTTTTTTGAATTTTTTTGCAGTAGGTAGATATACTTGTTATGTAGCTCCCCACAAAATTTCAGGTCAATCCAACACCGTTTGAGCCTCCGTTCATCGATTTCAAAAACGTTGCGCAAAACTTTCAAAACTGTCCACAAAATTCTGGACAGTTTTGCGCAACATTTTTGAAATCGATGAACGGAGGCTCAAACGGTGTTGGATTGACATGAAATTTTGTGGAGAGCTATATAACAAGTATATCTACCTACTGCAAAAAAATTGAAAAAAAATACTTACATACCTTGAACAGCGGGGGTGTGCGCATGTATTTCTACCTGAGGTCAACCTCAGGCACATTTCCCTCATATATATATATATATTCTATATTTCATGAAGATTTCAAATTTTGTCCTACTAGGACAAACCTTTCTCCTAGGTGGACAACTTTGTCCTAGGTGGACAAACTGACAAAAGTTGGGATGATTTTGTATTGGGGGGGGATCCATTAGTTAAGTTTGAATTTCAAAACAAAAGTTGGGGGGGCTTTTGAAAACATTTGAAAACACTAAGTTTCAGCTGCCATCAAGTTTTAGCCTGCCAGGCTACCATCAAGTTTCATTTTTCCACAGCCAATAAATTTTTGTGGCTCTTTCTCTCTCGGCAACGAAGAAGCAGCCATGGTGCGTTCATCTCTCTCTCTCTCTCATCTCTCATCTCTCTCTCATCTCTCCATCTAATTTCTTCTCTAATGCCCTAAAATTTTGAATTTTTTTCCTTTTTTTAAAGAAGCAGCCAAGGGGAGTGATCCGACCTATCCCCTTCACTCATCTCGGCCATGGCGATGGATCTTCTCCAGGTATGGAGCCGATCTCGCCACCCCGCTCGTTCGACCTCTCCCATTCCGTCATCTCTCTCTATATTTCGTTGATTGCCCTGAATCTCCAGGTACAAAGAAACCTTTGATCTGAATCCCACAAATAAAGGTAACGCCTCAAGATTTCTACACACCACTTTTTTGTGCAATGCTTAAAAGAACTATCAAATCGTTGATTGCCCCGAAGATCCAGTGCAATGCTTGCGAGATGGCACCGGTCGTGGTGATATGATGTGCCGATGATGCTGCCCTGTGTGAGAAATGTGATGTGGAGATCCATGCGGCAAACAAGCTTGCCAACAAGCACCAGAGGCTGCTTCTTGATTGCCTCTCCAACAAGCTCCCTCACTGCGACATCTGCCAGGTAACAAACACAAACTGAAATCAGGCTCTTTTGTTCGAAATTTTTATCATCAGTTCATGGTATGGTTAATATTGTTGTGTGTCATTTCTTCGGTATGCTTTTGTGTTCAAAAAATATTTAGCCGCATCATTTGTTGTGTAGGATTTAGCTATTTTCCTGATGACGACGACGCACTACGATCCATTTCCTGATCTCCAAAGCCCCTAATCACCGAGCTTTTGTTGCTACCAGACCAACTCCCTGCCCAATTCCATGATCTCAGGCAAAGATTTTGTAATGTATTGGGCACATATCTAACCTTGCTATTCTTCTTCAGGTTGCAATTGAGATTGCATCCTTTTCTAAATACACTGGCTTCACAGGTGTTCGGCTTAGCTGGACGGTGGTTCCAAAGGAGCTGCTGTTCTCTAATGGATTCCCTGTTGCCAATGTCTTCAAACGCATAGTTTTCACTTGCTTCAATGGTGCATCCAATATTGCTCAAGCTGGGGGTCTTGCCTCCCTTTCTTCCGAGGGTCTAAAGGTTCGGTGAACTTCTGGATAACTGCAGTTTGTTTTTTGGGGGGGGGGGACTTATGCCATCTTTCTGAATGACTTCATTCTTGCAGGCCATGACAGACGTCGTCAACTTCTACAAAGAAAACACTCAGATAATTGTCGATGCATTCACCCACTTGGATTCAATGTGTATGGGGGGAGAAGGCTCCTCCCCCGTCATCTAAGCCAACGAAGTTTGGCGGCGACAAGCAAATGAAGGTCCGATCTAATTAGGGTTTTGTTGATTGTGTTTGAATTTATTTTTTTGAAATGATTAGGGTTTTTGAAATCAAGTGGAAGCAGAAGGAGAAGGTGAACAATGCCGTTCTCTGAGATTCCATAGTATAAGCAAATTTATTCAGGTATTGATGCCCTTCCTGTAAATTTTTTTGTTTGGAATTTGACTTCAATTTTCAGTGACACATGAAATTGATGCCTAAATTGGAATAATTTTGCGGTCTGCTTTTTATATTTACGGTTAGTGATGGGAAAACCATAATTTGCTTATGTTCTCTTCTTGGTTGCTTTGGGATACAAATTGGATCCTGTTAATGTTTGATTTAATGAATTTGTGGTTTGTGAGGGGGGGGGGATTGATTTTAAGAGAATGATGTTGGAAGACGTTTGAAATGCATATTATGTTCCATATGTCTATTAATTTATACGCTGGAGATGAGATCATTTTGGGATGAAACTGTGATTGGTGCATTGTAAATGCTTGATATAAGAATTACTGGACGTGCATAATTTTTAATGGAATTGAATAACAGTTCAAAAAAATTTCTGAATTGAATAACAGTTATTCAATTACATTCAGTTTGAGGATCTTTAAGCATACCATAGTTTTTAATGTAATTCAGTGCAACATAGTTTTTTTGAACATAATATCCATTCCAGTAAGCATAAAAGCTATTACTGATATAAGAATTTCATAATTATAAAGTTGCACTGATATGCTTAAAGATCTATATCAGTAAGATCTTTAAGCAATTGTATGCATATTAAAGATCTTTAAGCAATTCTTTATAAGCATAAAAGCTATTACTGATATAAGAATTTCATAATTATAAACTTGCACTGATATGCTTAAAGATCTATATCAGTATGATCTTTAAGCAAATTGCTTAAAGATCCACTGATATGCTTAAATTTCCATAACAGTTCAAAATTGATTAAAGATCTATATCAGTGCAACATAGTTTTTAAAGTAAGCATAAAAGCTATTACTGGAATTGAATTACAGTTCAAAAAAATTTGCAATTATATGTTGCAAAATAGTTTTTCCATAACAATTCAAAATTCACTGGACATAGTTTAGTTCAAAATTCACTGGATATGCTTAAATTTCCATAACAGTTCAAAATTGGTTGATAATGCAGTGCACACTGAAAGTTTCAACAAAAATACAGACTCAATGAATTTACAGGTGTTTTGTTATACACAAACTTTGCTTATGAATTTGTAAGTAAAATACAGACTATAAGTAAAATACAATGCAACGAATTCTTAACATTCAAGCATGTACAGATACAAATACACATTCAAAACAAAAAATTGTGTATAATAAATTTGAGTCTGTATGCACTTTCAGTGTGCACACAAACATTGAGTCTGTATTTTAATAATAAGTTAACATTGACTCAAGTAAAATACAGACACAAACATTGACTCAATATTTTACTTAAACTTTCAGTGTGCACTGCATTATCAACCACCTGTAAGGTGTTTTATTATATACTATAGTCTTGAATGTTACAGATACAAATACACAAGCATGTACAATGCAATGAATTCTTTAACTCAATGTTTGTGCAAATTTTTGTTTTGAATGTTATAGATGCAAATTCAATGGTTACAACATCTGTCCAATTCTCTTTCAGTGTGGATGCAAATTTTTGTTTTGAATGTTATGAATACAAAATTGTGTGTTGTTTTTGACCTCACAACACACAATAACTTCACACTTGACTGTACGAGCTTTAATTAAAATTAAGTTGAATGGTGGTAAGATATAGGGTAGGTTACCTTTTGGTACAAAAGAAAACTGAAATCATGAAACTGGTAACATGTGCCAATTTTTGTGTATAGAGATGTAGTTTGAAAGTTTGAAGGTTTGAAAGTTTGAAGGTTTTAGAGAAACTCATTTTAAAAGTTGGCATAAAGACGTAGTTTTCTCTGATTATATTTTGTTCCTAAATGGCCAATTGATGCAGGTGCAATAACTGTCGGTGTTCAAAGCAGTCAATGCAAATGTTATTACCTTGAAGCTAACCTAAAAGAAAATTTCAAATTGTTAGATAGTATAACTACACTTCTCATATTAGGGTAAGAGAAATGCTCACTAATGCTAAATCATTTTTGCTGTTTTCCCAGCACCTCAAGCTTATCAAGATCCAGGTCCATCTCTCTTTCCTCTCTCAAGTATTTCATAAGTTAATTTTCTTTGTTTTTTCTTTTGTTTTAACGGGTGAAATTAATTGTTGTTGTGTTTTTTCATTGTCTTTGATGCAGCCATCACTCCCAGGGTGAGCCAGGTAACTCTCTCCCTCTATGAATCATTTTATTTGTTAATTTTAATTTTCAAAAGAAAGAGTTTGAAATAAAACATGGTTGTGTTTTCTTCTGTTGGTGTTTGATGCAGATCCATCACTCTCACTGTGATTTGTGCAAGCAAAGTCAGGTAAACTTAAAATTTACTAGAAGTTTCTATTACTTAATTTTCCAAATCATGAAACAAAAACTAATGTTGTCAATTTTCTCACTATGGTTGCGTTTTCTTTTTTAAATCATGTTGTCATATCGAAATAATTTGTTGTAGCATGCATACATGAACTTGGGTTTTATCACTAATAAATCTTAGTAACATACCTGGCAATCCTGGTAAGCATGCAGTTCCACCTGCCAGAACCACAGTTTTAAACCATCCATCATGAGCTAGTTCTGCTTCTGCACAATGATCCATGCAAAGAGCTAAAGCTCAATGCAAACCCAAAGCACACATATAAGCCAAAAATTAACATGTCAGAATACCTGTAAAAATTATGGACATCCTGATACACTTTCTCTTAAAACATCCTGATACTCTCAAAAAATGTGCCATAACAGTTTTTAGAAAAGGCATGTTTTCAATAAATATCTTTTGGTGCTCTAATTAGTTAAATTAACATCCTTTTTAAATTAATATAGTCATTTCAATGAATGTTAAATTAATACTTCAATGTTAAATACATACTTTTTTAAAACTAATACATGATGTTAAATTATGGATCATCAAATTCCATATTTTTATCACTTGCATTATGCATTGGTATACCCTTACATTGGGATGTTAAATTATGGATCATCAAATTCGCTGTAGTACTATAGTAACTGAACATATCATGGATTGGTTGGTATACCCTCTCTCCCCTGCACCAAAATTTTGATGCATGTAGTTGTTGATGCCATTTTAATGCATGTAGATATGTTGATGCCCGTAGAGATGTTGAAAATGCACAAGTTCGGTTTTACTTTGGTTTTAATTTGGATGTAGAGTTCTTGAAAATGATTGTGGAGTTCAAGGCCTATAGAGTTGTGGAAATTTGGATTTTTAGTATGTTGAAAATGCACAAAATGCACAGGTTCTATTTGTTGCACATTTTGTTGTACATTTTGTTCTATGTGCATCCAAAAAAATTCAGTATGTTGCACCAATTTTTTTACATACTGGAAAACCACATCTATAGAGTTTAAGGCTTATAGAGTTGTTGAAATTTGGATTTTTTTAACATACTGAAAATGCCTGTAGAGTTTAAGGCCTATATAGTTGTTGAAATTTGGATTTTTCAGGTATGTTGAAAATGCACAAAATGCACAGGTTCGATTTGTTGCACATTTTGTTGTACATTTTTTCTATGTGCATCCAAAAAATTTCAGTATGTTGCATCACAATTTTTTAACATACTAGAAAACCACAAAAGTATCCAGGTTTTTGTGTGGAGCTTCTAATGCACAAATACACATATCCAGTGCACAAGTTCTGAAAATGTAGCTTGAGCCTCCTACCTGAGATGGGGAAAACATGAATCAACAACCTTGCAAAATCTGTTCTAGGTTATAGCTAAGTAGCCAAGTAAGTGCATTATGTTATATTTCTGTCATGGAGATTGCTGTCATATAGATTTCGATTATTTGCAGTTAAATTCTATTTATTCAATATTTCTCATTTATAAAAAGTTTGTATAACAAAATCGATTTTTTGTATTCCTCAGGTTTCGAGTTTACATCATATATTGAAAAATTTTGGTTTCCACGCAAGTGCCAGCAAGGCGTTGCAAGCCTAGGGAGCTGAGAGCACATTGTGCATGCCGTCGGATTCGTGGACAGTCGCCATCTCGGTCGTCTGTATGTCCGAAAAGGACAAATTTTTTTGTTGGGGGGTTTCCCCATGGATATGTCCCGCCCATGGGGAAACTCCCCTAATTGTAAAATAGATGTTTTGAATTGCTCTTCTCTTTATTATTGGTTTTTTGGGATGTAATTAGTAGTTATGATGTGGATGGTGATGATCAGATAAGAAATGGCTAAGTAAAACAAGTTGTGGTTCTACTTTCCTAGGTAATTTGTTGATTTGTGTGGTTAATTTTTGTGGTGCCTCGATAAACTATCCGAGTTTGAATGTAAATGGCAGAACTCATTGGTAGGATTTTGTTCTAACCTATTTCACGTATTCCCCTAAGAAAACAAAAAGGGAGACCTCTGAATTGGTCTGCACATTGAAATGCTAAATGGAAATATACCAAAATTGGTGGTGCCACTCCAACCTTGCATATATGTTGTTATGTATCAAAAGAAGATATGGAGAGTTTACGTCAGTTTTGAAGTTTGCAGAATATCTCAGTTTAAAAGTTTTAAACTCTCCCAATATCTTATTTTCGACCTACATATGAGTGTGATTTTATCCTTCCTCTAATGTATGGAGCTTATACAATCTAATCTATTTTCACATTTGTTATATCTATAAGCACTTGATTCAGGTCATAGACATTTAAAGCTATTATATACAAAGAAACATAAATAGAGAACAACATAAGTACATAAGCAATTATGGGAACGGCCATTGGTACTTGATAAAAATTCACGAAATGAGATGTGCAACTTTTCAAGGGCGATTGTTATAAGTATTTCAAATCAAATTTGCTAGGACTTGAGAGTAACATTGTAGGATGCCCAAAGGTTTAAATATAGGATATCGGGTTCGTCTTTTATCGTTCTTTCCTTCCAATATTTTTGGAATGTTGATCTTTCATTGTAAATGAGTGTCCATCGCTTGCCTCTGTACAATTCCACAGCTCTCAAGTGACAGCTTGCTAATTGTAAACCCACATTTTTAGAGGGTTGTATGGGCATAGAAAATCAAGTACACACAATACAAGAAAAGCTGAAAAGATTTATGGGAATAACATCAAGTTCAAAGACTTAAAATATTTCATAATACAATGAAAAGTTAAGTCTAATAAACTGTGTGACAATGTCTAACATGAAACCCCCTTCTATTTTTTCGCCAGTCAGCTAAAGTGTGACAAGAGACCCACAAATCAAAGGCAAATGTTATGGTGGTTAAAGTAAGTTGTAAACTAGATAATGTAAACACAGCGTTCTTCAAGTCCATAGGTAGAGCTAGGTGACAACTAATTATTGTATTCATCATAGATAATTTTTCTAGACAATGTGGGGGAAAAGGAAGTAAATTTGTTTATAATTATTGGGGGAACCAAATAAACATTAGGGAAATTAAATTATATATGGGAATTAAATTTTGGGGAGAACAACCTGATACGACTATTTTGACCGGGCCCGGAGGAGCCAAGTCATCTACGACCAGTCAACCGGCCTACTACTCCTTGGGCTCCGGCCCAAGGATCTCACGGGCGAGACGTGCTTCTCCACCCAAGACGAAGGCCCAAAAGATTGCCCACTTCCATAGTGGAGGATATTATGGCCCGACTTAATGGCCATCACTCTCCGGCCATCATGGCTCTCTAATTATGGCTCGGCTTAATGGCCATCACTCTCTAGCCATCATGGCCCTTTAATTATGGCCCGGCTTAATGTCTATCACTCTCTAGCAATTATGGCTCTCTAAATATGGCAACCGCCAAAGGCCATCACTCCAGCCATCATGGCCACCTTTATGGCATTCTTCCCCTCATCAAAATGGGTACAATTAATGGGGGTCAATGCTTCCCACTCGGCATGCCCCCATAAATGACGGCAATAACGACCCATTATCGGGGGGGGGGGGGGGGGGGGGGGGGGGCTCAGGTATATGAAGAAGGGGATGCGTCATAGGAAAGGGGCTGGATCTTCACGATCTACAACGGAGGTATCCCATACACACTCTTACACCTTCTTCCACCTAACATATTTCTCCTCCATAGCTCGGCCCGAGGATCGGGGCTTGGTCTCTCTGCGAACCTAGTCTGATCCCATCGACCATCCATTAGACCCGATCTGAATTTGGCATCGGAGGAGAATTGGTCGGAATCAAGGTCCGACCCCCTGACGAGCTCCCTCGTCTATTCAGGTCCAGGAGATCCAGCGACGTCGAGGCTACCCCTCAGTGTCTTCCCAGCCGGAGCCGAGCGCCCTCGTCCCCGAGTCTGCTCATATCCACAACCAGGAGGTCTTCGCTCTGACGTATCTACCCTTCGGCAAGCCGACGTGAGGATCCGCGTGTCCCTCACCGAGCGACTTCGCCTTCAACCGATCCCGGAGGTTGTCGTTCTGCCGAGGCTACCCCTCGACGCGCCGAGAACAGAACCGTGCCTTCCTACCCAAGCGAGCATGCCATCGATCGACCCCAAGGTTCATCTCCGTCTCACGTGACAACTACGACAACTCGAAGGTCCCGCGCGTTCCCTTTGACCGCGTTGACCCCGCACCATCCTGGCCTCCAGACAATCGACTTGCGGGGAAAATTCACCTATTGGCGCCGTCTGTTGGTACCGAGTCAACATCCACGAATCAAAAAACGTTGGCAAAGATTCTTTCCCTTAAACAAAAATCTCTCTTTCCACACGGAGATTCAACGGAGAGAGGTCTCAACCTCTTCTTAACACCAAACCCAAAGGCCCACCACAAGGAGGTCAACTCTGCCGACTACGGCCCTTTCATCCCAGTCTGTGAAAATGAACTCCCAATTTGACATTCTCAAATCCCAAATTTCCACCTTGTTCACTTCTCACAAAACTAAAGATCAGAAAAACTCCAAGAAAGGAGAAAAAGCTCAAAGATTCCTTATGGATCAATCCAAGAAAAACCCAAATCCAGCTTCAAAATCCCATCTTGGCTACGGTAATTCCGTTCCTTCTGATCTTGAAAGAAGAATGGCCCATGGATAAACGATCAATCCTCTCCCTTCTCGCTTCTGGAATCTCAACCACATTCGTGGTCCGAACGAAGACCAGATCCTCGCGGACCCGGCAGAGATCGATCTTGGCGGAGCCAAGCTAAGCCATGCTGCGGGCGAGTGAGAGGACATCGACATGGACTTCACTGCAGGGCCACCTCATCAGAGTAGAGAGGGCTATGTCGACGCGGATCATCAGAGGGTGGCTGAGCTCGGAGGAGGCAGCCGCGTGG
Organism: Scilla litardierei; assembly: GCA_030789695.1. Lineage (NCBI taxonomy): Eukaryota > Viridiplantae > Streptophyta > Magnoliopsida > Asparagales > Asparagaceae > Scilla > Scilla litardierei. Next base: position 221,754 of record JAULAV010008031.1, on the reverse strand, counting down.
TGACTGTTCAGCCCTCAAGAACCCCGATATGATGCTCGTCGGGACCGGGCTGTGGTCCGACCTGATCTGATCACCCTGCCGCTCATGTGACCCAGAACTGACAGATCTGACACTTTCCCTCTCCATGTCCACTTCAGCAGCATCTTCCTATGTCTCCGGAGAGGGTCACGACGTTGATCCTCCTCGGCCTCGGCCGACGGCAGTGGCAAAGGAAGAACAAGTGAATGAGGCGGTATAGGTCATGCACTACCATGGCGAAGGATCCATGTGGTGAAGGACGAGCTGCCGTGGCGGTAGAGGTCGTGCACTGCCGTGGATAAGGACAAGCTGCCGAGCTGCACATGTCGAACTTCTGACCCTGTCGGAGATCCAGAGCTGTCCCCCGCCAGGCCGTCGGTCCCATCGAGGAAAATGATTTCTTTGGTCTGCCGATCTGTTCCATCACCGATCAGCTGATGCCTTAGCTAAATCACCAAATGTCGAAGAAGACCACCCGGCCACCGGATCCTCAACACAGGTTGATCGTCGGAACCCTGCTTCGACAGCACTACTCTGGCAGACTCGATTACCCTAGTCTTCTTGTCCTGGTGCAAGAAAGGGGTGATCATCTGCCCTGCACTTTGATCTAGTCATCGACGCCTGCTCCAACAGACCGATCGCAGAGGGAGATCGTGGAGCAAGAGCGGCCGTGGTTAGGATCAGGGTAATACTCTGCCCTGCTAGCAGATCGGTGCCCTGCTCCAACGACGCTGTTCCGACCTTTGCCCTGCCTGCAGATCAGTGCCCTGCTCTGACGGCGTTGCTCCGGCCTCTGCCCTGCTCGTGGATCAGTGCCATGCTCTGACGGCGTTGCTCGTGTTCATAACCCCCCCTAAATGGGCAGTGCCTGTGTACGTCGATGTCTCAGAGTGGCTCCCTCACGGGCACATAACCATTGGTGAGTCACCCCCCAGTTTATGAGGCCCGAGGGGATAAACGGCAAGAGAAGCCACCTCGCGCAAAGCTTCGAGTACAATTACGATGACTTCATCCCGATACTGAGGCCCTTCTTGATGGACTACCTCAAGATCTGCAAGGAGGTCAAGGAGCGGCGCCTGTAGCTGCTCAAGAATCCCTTCCTCAGCTCGCATCAAGCCACTCGAGGACACAAAGGAATCATCATCCCGACCAGTCGAGCTTCGAGCATCCGAGCCTCCATGTCTAGCGAGCTGAGCTCTAATCTCCGAGCCTCCTTGCTGAGCCAAGCTCCAATCTCCTAGCTCTCCTAGCAGCTCCTTCGACCGTGCCCAAACCGATCTGACCAAACCACAGTCGTCCGAGTTTGAGCGTCCATACAGCTCCTCCGACTGTGCTGCTGGGCCCCCACTTGCCGAGCTATCGGCCCCACCAACCAATCCAGCCAAGCTGCTCGTACGGACTCCATTTGGATATCTGAGCAGCCCTTCCGAAGGGCCTCCAGAGCTACCACTAGACGAATGACCCCGACCAGACTGCTGAACTGCTCCTGCATCCCTCCGACCCGGGCAAAGTAGTCGCAGAGCGCCACCATGGAACCATCAAAAGTCTTCACAAGGTCCTCACCCTTTCATCAGCCGTAATTCGAGGGGTCACTCCCCTAGCCACCGAACAAATCTCGAACTAACTGTTGTCCCTAGCCAACACTGCAAGACGGATCAATTTTACAGAGAGAGAGAGCAACTTCTCCCCCCTTATACAATATCTCCCGACCTCCGCCTCAACAATGGTAGAGCTCAGAAGATGGTGGAAATTGATAGAAGATGTGGGCAATTGATACGACTATTTTGACCAGGCCAGGAGCCAAGTCAACTACGACCAGTTAACCGGACTACTATGTCCTTGGGCTCCGACCCAAGGATCTCACGGGCATGACGTGCTTCTCCACCCAAGACGAAGGCCCAAAAGATTGCCCACTTCCATAGTGGAGGAAATTATGGCCCGACTTAATGGCCATCACTCTCTAGCCATCATCGCTCTCTAATGATGGCCCGGCTTAATGGCCATCACTCTCTAGCCATCAAGGCTCTCTAATGATGGCCCGGGTTAATGGCCATCACTCTCTAGCCGTCATGGCTCTCTAAAAGGCCATCACTCCAGCCATCATGGCCACCTTTATGGCATTATTCCCCTCATCAAAACGGGTACAATTAGTGGGGGTCAATGCTTCCCACTTGGCACGCCCCCATGAATGACGGCAATAACGACCCATTATTGCGGGGTGCTCAGGTATATGAAGAAGGGGATGCGTCATAGGAAAGGGGGCTGGATCTTTACGATCTACAACGGAGGTATCCCATACACACTCGTACACCTTCTTCCACCTAACAATTTCTCCTCCATAGCTCGGCCCGAGGATCAGGGCTTGGTCTCTCCGTGAACCTAGTCTGATCCCACCAAGCATCCATCAGACCCGATTTGACTTTGGCATCGGAGGGGAACTAGTCGGAACCAAGGTCTGACCCCCCCAACGAGCTCCCTCGTCTATTCAGGTCCAGGAGATCCAGCGACGCCGAGGCTACCCATCAGCGTCTTCCCAGCCGGAGCCTAGCACCCTCGTCCCCGAGTCCGCTCATCTCCACAACCAGGAGGTCGTCACTCTGCCGTGGCTACCCTTCGACAAGCCGACGTGAGTATCCGCACATCCCTCACCATGCGACTCCGCCTTCAACCGATCCCGTAGGTTGTCGTCCCGTCGAGGCTACCCCTTGGTGCGTCTAGAATGGAACCGTGCCTTCCTACCCAAGTGAGCATGCCATCGATCGACCCCAAGGGTCATCTCCGTCTCACGTGACAGCTATGACAACTTGGAGGTCCTGCGCGTCTCCTTTGACCGCGTTGACCCTGCACCCTCCGGGCCTCCAGACAATCGACTTGCGGGGAAAATTCACCTATAAACAAAACCTTTTTAAATTTTTAAGGGGTAAATTTTTAAGCGGAACGAAATTTTTGAGGAATTAAGATTTTATGGGGGTCCTAATAATTTTTGCGCTTTGATTATTGATGTTCGTTTAAATTAGGGGGTCCAAAATTTTGAAGGGACAATATTTTAAATGAACCGTGCGCTTGGGGGCACGGGTTATGACTAGTATGTATATGTTTACACACACACATACACATTTGTATCATGTGGCACCTGACCAACTTGGGTCAGGTGAGCTGACTTGGCGGCCTACTATTGGCAGCCCATAAAGCAAAAAGTACTTTTTTCTTTATGGACGGCCAATGGTAGACCGTCACGTCAGTGCACCTGACCCAAGTTGGTCGGGTGCCATCTTTTCTACATTAAATTAATATATGAGAATAATGTAGAAAAGGTGGCACCTGATCTAGTAGATCAGGTGCCAAGACACATAAAGTTGGAAAGTACAAGCCCCACATGGGCTTTTACTTTCAATGGGACCCTCCTTTTTATGTCTTGCTCCTTATCTAGTAGATCAGGTGCCACCTGATCTACATGATTCCCTTCACACACACACACACACATCTTATCTATATTATAAAACAGGGATGTTATCATGAGTTATTGGATAAGAGTTGTTGTATAAGAGATATTGGATAAGAGAAAATGAATAAGAGAAATTGGATAAGATTTGAGAAATTGGGATTAAGACAAGAGAAATTTAGTTTGGGGGGAACAAAAGCTTTGAAACTTGGGGGGGAAATTTGTTGGGAGAAACAAAATGGGAGGGAAACGAAAGTTTTGTACCGTTTTTGAAAAATTATCATATTCCTTCACACAAAAACCAAATCAAACCATTGTGGAGAAAACCAAACCATTTAAAGAAATATATCTCGCTGGAGCCATTAGAACTCTCTCCTCTTGCCTCCGGCCCTAATGGAGTCTCCTCACCCTGGCTCTCTGAGTTCTGATTTTGGATCCAAAGACCTCTCGCCTGTTGCCTCTGGCCCTAATGGAGTCGATCCTCACCTATCTCTCCGAGTTCTGATTTTGGATCCAAAATGAGGAGACGATGATGCAAGATTTGAGCCGCAGCAAGAGAGGATCACACTGCCACGGACCAATGAGGACGATGACCCATCAGCTCCTCCTCCAGCTGATGCACATCATCCCAACCAAGAAGATCAAGAAAGGTACTTTGTTTTTCTTTTCTATTCACCAACGACTGTTTTAATTTTCCGCTGGTCTCAATTGCAGAAGGCCCATCGCTGGTACTCATCATCTAAATCAAGAAGATGATGAACAAGCTGCTGAAGAACCGCATGACCCTCCAGTTGTCCATCATCGCTGATTAAGGAAGGAGCTTATTTGTAATAGTTCAGGTGCAGCAGGCCAAAGGTGCGACCTTTAATTCATGGACTTTATAGGTCAAAATGAGATTTTGATTTCTGGGTATGATCCTAAATAGCTGTTTCCCATCTGGGTTCTGTTTCCCATCTGAGTTCTGATTTTGAGCCGCTTAAACAACTGATAGATGGTTCAATAGTATACTAAATGCATTCAGTAGTATACTGATTCAATTTTTGCTTGCTGTCAAATATTTGCTTGCTTGCTTTCAAATTGATGTTCTAATTTATTTTGATTATCGTTTAAATGCAGCCAAAGGAAATTTAATCTGTTTCATATTACCATGTCCATACAAAAATCTCTCTTTTGCTTCACACCATGTCCATACAAAAATTTGAAATAGAGCTAATTTGAGCTACTTTTGTATTTTACTTTTTGAAACAGAATTTTTGTGTATATTACTCTTTTTAGGGGATGATGGATTTTTTTATATACGATGAAATATGATTTATACTTGGAAAAATGATCTATATGGTGAAATATAAAGGGAAAAGTAGCCGATAAGTCTTCTAGGTTATATCTCTCTGTTCGCCTTAATCTCTTGAACAGGCACATATGGGTTTTTGGTATCATATTCTTGGCTTGATTGTAGGTTTCTTGATTATTGAAGTTTATCATTGCATAATTGTATGTTTCAATTTCTGGATCTCCAAAAAAAAGTTACGAATTCTGTTTTTTTCCAAGGTTTCTGAAAAAGAGAAAGGGAAAGTATGGGATGGGGTTATGAAGGGTAAGATCTGATCTATTGTAAAGTTCTGATATTTGATGGGTATGCTCTGATCTTTGGAGGGTGATCGTTTGTTATCGTTCAGGTTTGCTCTTTATCTTCCAGGTTTGGATTCTGCAATCTGAAACAAGTTTGTATTTTTTTTCAAAATTAAAGTTTGCATTTTGGATGTTTTGTGTTGATAATTTTGGTAAAGGGTTGTTTTGTCTGTGTTGGTTTTAGTTTAATTTGAAGCTGAAATTGTGCCGTGGTTCTTCAATTAGAAAGATATTGGTTCGAGAGGCGCGCTTTTACGAAGCAAACAATATCATTATGGGGATCCATAAGAATTACTGTGGCATTAGGCAAGAAATTTTTTGTTAAATAACCACTTTTGGGGGGTTTTCACCTCTCTGTTTTAATTCATAAGGTTTAAATTGTCTAATTAATTTGATAGGTATTCATCCACCTCAATTGCAAAGTATTTTTCGAAGATGCTACCCAAAATTGTGTTGTTCTTGCTATGAACAATGGCAAAATTGTATTCCAAAAAGAATCTACGGGTTCAATTTCTATGTTTGATTGATTCTTTTTTGTTTCTACTAATCAAATTGCCACTCTATTTATGCAAAATTTGTTTTGGATACAGAAAACAAAAGTTCATCCATATCTCATAATGGAAATTATGTCGACCTGAGGCAACCAAACTAAAAATGTCAATGCTTCCTTGCCTTCTTTCAATTGTTTGCCCATTGTGTCGAAACCCCAATTAATTGTTGCAGGATTTTGCTTCTCAAAATTCAGCTTGACTTGCATAAAGAATGAAAACATTCTGTATATGAGTACTCAGGTTTTAATTGTTCTTAGGTTTCTATATATGAGAACTCAGTTTTCTATTTGCATAAAGAATGAATAGGTTCCAAACTAAGAGTTCTCATATTTTAAACATTCTTTAATTGAAGTATGCCGATCTCTTAGTTTGGAACCTATGAATGTTTTCTATTCATTTTATAGAATGTTTTCTATTTGCATAAAGTATGAATATGTTTTCTCGAGTACATGGATCCGCCTAAAATTCATGCTCTTTTGCAGTAAGTCTATATCCGAGTTTCACTTTTAAAATTTAGCACAACAATAGTTCAATTACATTTGCATCATGTTGAGTAGTATTTTTTTATAAACACAGACCAAATTTGTATAAATTCTAAATTACTCCAAATGAACTCAGTAAGTGTAATCATGAACTACACTATTCACATTGTGGTGATGGTTCATGTTTATACTTTACACATGGGTCACCGAACTAAGATGGAATTATTTTCTGGAGCTGAAAGTGTAAAAGCCCCATTATTATTAACATTCTTCATAGGATTTTGCAGTGGATTCAACTTCCAGATTTCCTTAGCTTTATGCTGAGCTAATCCTATTGGCATATCAAAATGACTCATATTTGGAGGTAAATCATTTACTAATCCTCTGCGGGCACTATGATCTCCTATCCTTTTTCAGTTTTTGTTGGGCTCTATGCTGTCTATCTGAGCCCTCTCGAGTTTGGAGGCATCAGTCGACTGGAGGACTCAGCTGCATGTGGAAGCTAGGCTGAGGATTGTCAACATGACGTAAGAACTTTTTCCATGTAGGGTTTTGTAATTATATTGCATTGTTTGACAAGGTTGAATCGTTGTCGATTGGTTTGATTTATGGGTTCGATGCTGTTTATTATGTATATTTTGACGACTTGACGTATAATATCCTCCGAATTTGGCACAAAGATGTTTTTTGACTTGGGGTTCAACAGAGAAATTAGCTAGATTTAATATTGAGTGATCTTTGATGGTGCTATTTAAATATGTTAAGTACATGATTTATGGAAGAAAATTGCTTGGTGTGGTTTTTAATGCCGAGAATCAGAAAAATAAATCAATATCTAATTTAAGATTATGGTTTTTATTAAAAGTTCAGGGTTTAGTAGTGCATCCTTGCTTCGATTTCCTGTTTAGCTAAGGGAATAGAATTAATTTCTATAATTAACTCATTAAAGATGTGGGTTTATATGGCAATTTGTTTTAAATTGGGCCATTGCTTTGATTTCCTGCCATTTTATTAGGTTATATACCGAATTGTAAACAATGGTCATAATTTGAGGAATACCATTTAATAAACATTGGTCATATTTTCTATAATTAATCCATTTAAGATGTGGGTTTATATGGAAAGTTATTTTAAATGGGGCCATTGCTTTGATTTCCTGCCATTTTATCAGGTTATATACCGAATTGTAAACATTGGTCATAATTTGGAATACCATTTAATCCCATTAAAGCATTTTAAATTCCAGGTTGGGACAAACATATGATCCAATATGATCTCACTCCATTAAAGAAAATCTAGAAATTTTGAATTCCATTAAATTCCAGCACATGAAGTCTAATTTTCAAGAATTATAGGCAGAAGAAGTAACCTGGCTGCGTGGGTATGTCTATTTAAAGTTCAATTTTTTTAGATACAAGGTAAATCTAAGCTTGGGCAAAATGGACACCAAATGACTGCCTTATGGGATGAACAAGTTAACCATGCCAGTATGCCCAAATTGAGATTGGACTCAACTCTAAAATGGATTCAACTTTCAGTAGCATTTGAGTCCTAAATTAGGGGAATTTGTTAGGAACCCTTGGAGCAGGCTATAAAGTTTTAACATAGAAGGAGAGTGGATATGACCTTTACAAACAAAGTGATATACTCTGTTTTCAAAACCAATCATATACTGCACTCAATACAGCTCCTCAAGAAAATATCAAATTATATAGTAATCCAATTCAGAGAAAATCATAGGCAGAACATAAGATTATAGATTGATACTGTATCTTCTAAATAGATGAGATCAAGAGAGCATGAAAGAGAAAAATCTAAAAGGATACATCTTTCATGTGTTATAATCATCAGAAATCAATAAAACGACATACTTGAAATCAATAAAACAATAAAACTGGAGACTTAGGTTTTATGCATTCACAAAACCCTATTTTGTTATTATTCTTGAATTCCTTATCAGGAGGATTGGGGGATCAATTTCTAACTTTTCTCTCCCTCAATCAATTCATCAATTAAAGATGAAATCCTATATATTTTGCGAGGGGTTTAGAATGGAAGCTCTATGATTTAGGGTTTAAATCTAACATGTGACTGGTCACTCATTGTTACTTGTCTGCTAAAATGTATGCCATGCTTAGTAATTCAAGTTGTCTTCCTTTAAGTTTTATTAGACATTTATTTTGCAGGTTCCAAAAAGGTTATCATCCTCATCTAGGAGCTTGCCATATGTACGTACGTATGTATGTCACCCACACACGCACGCAATCATGCACGCACACGGGCACACCACAAACAGGCTTTGTATTTGGTTCGGATCTGTTCTGTTTATATTACCCAACACTGGGGCTTTGTTTTTTGAAGCAACGATCCGTTTTGGTTGCGTGGTTGATTCTGTCAAATTTTATTGAATCACAGATCTGTTTTGTTTGTTTCAGTCTTATGCATTAAGTGGGTTAAGATTAAATGGCTGTTTTTGTTGTTTTTGGTGGTTGCTTTTGTTTTGGTTAAAAGAGTATATGCATTTAAATTTCTTGCTAATAAGAGACGTTTTTTGTTTATATCCACAAATACCTAAAACAAAAGAGCAATAAAAAAATAAGAGACATTTTTTGTATATATTCACCCAATGTTTCAGGTTTTTGTATATTTTTTCTTCTTTTTCTATTGCCTGTTGTTTTTGTGAATTTATGCATTTAAATTTCTCTTATTAAATTTTGTGTCTCTTATTAGACATCCACGTGAAACAACAACCAAAACTCTTCTTTTAAATTTTATTAAGTCTCTTATTTTCCATGTCTTCCTTATTAGTCAAATTTTTTGTGATAATGTAAACAAAATGGGTTAAGATTCAACCTTCTGCACATTCCTACCTCAATCTGACCTCAATTTGGGTTAAAAGAATATATGCATATGACAGCAAAAAAGAAACATAGTGAATCTAAACATAGTATGTATCTAATTGAAATATTTTTAAAGCGGGAATGAAATACTTATGCATGGTGCATTGGTTTTTGGCTCTATATGCTCTTGAGATTGTGAAATAAATGGAAATATTGTATCCTAATCGTTGTCATCAAATTGTCCCAGCTATATCACGGTGCTGTGTTTTATAAACGCCAAGTAGAGCTTTAATCTCTCCTTACATTTCTTTTCACTTAAATGTTTCCATTTTTAATCCTTTTGCTTAATATGGCCTAATCTGTCAATTTCCACTTCTATCCCAATGGAAAGAACAACGGACTTTAATTCTTTCAACAACCATATATTGATAGAACTTCACTTTGCATTAAATTTTTTGCACCCAATTCAATGTCATATTCAGATGATTTCTGTTTTAAATCATTTTGCTCTTCTGTTTGATATTTTCTCAACATAACCTCTGTTGATGTGCTTTCTTTTCCAGTTTGAGATGCTTTCTTTTCCCATCATTCCAACCAAGTAAAAAACTAATATGAGAACTTGAATTATTGCGCTTTAATTATTGGTGTTCGTTAAAAATTAGTATATCCAAGATTTTAAGGGGCGAATATTTTAAATGAATCGTGCCCATATGGCACGTGTTAAATCAGGAGGAAACTAAATTTTTGGGAAACTAAAATTTTTTGAATGAAATAAATTCTTTGGGTGAAGTAAATTTTGGGTAAACTAAAATTTCTGAGGGAACTAAATAACAATTAAGTACTTTAATTTTGTGGGGAAGTAAGATTTTGTGGTGGGATATCGCGAATGAACCGTGCCCTACGGGCACGTGTTATGACTATATATATATAGAAGAAAGTTGTGCTACTTGGGATTTACCATGAGCACTTGAGAGTTTTGCTGATTCAAAGCTTCGAATTCAGGAATTCGGGGGGGGAGGGATAACAATGAATTAGAGTCTGCTCATATACCAATTATTTTAGAATATGTGTTTTGACAGTTACATATTTGTGTTCTGAACATATGCTACAGATAATAAGAAGATTATGATTTAATCTGAAATTTTGCTTCAAACTAGAATTATGATTCAAACTGGAATTTGTGTTCCCCTATGTGTCTTAAAGTGGAACGCATCAAACCTTATAATTCCATGTTGGTCCCTCTATATGTCACAAATTTGTATGCTTCAAACTGGAATTAGTTACTTGTACATTCATGTGTTGAACCCTCTACGTACTGAGAGATCACAGGTAATGAGCTTCAAACTGGGATTTTATGCTTCAAATTCCTTCAAACTATTATAATTCTTCAAACTGAAAGTTAAGACATTTTTAGTTGCTCAGGTATCACTGAAGGTGGAGAACTTGAAACAGTGAAGCATATGCCCTCCTGGAAGTTAAAACACTGCTCTGGAAAATTATGTGCACTAGCATATGCACTCCTAAAAGGGACACCTGAAATTTGCTAATCAAGCTAGAGAACTTGAAGCAAATCAAGCTGGAGAACACCAAAAAAACCTGGAAGCTAGAGAACATGAGGGTAACTAATCAAATATTTTTGTGCCGAAAGCTGGAGAATCAACCTGGAAGCTAAAGAATTTTTTGTGCAAATTCTGTAATTTTTTTGTTTGGATTCTGTATTCTTTGTTCGCATCGTGTATTTTTTGAGTGTAACTACTCAAATATGAGAGTAAGTACAAATTTTATGCAATTTCTGAATTGAAGAACTTCTCAATCAATTATTTCAGAACACATAAGTTAAATACATATGCATAAGTTCAGGACATAAATATTTCAGAATATTTGCAGAGTCTTATATACTGATTCCTCTTTCGCTTCAAAGTAAGTTAACTGTTACATACCATGGATTAATGGACATCCATCTGCAATTGATGTTAAATGACATGGTTATCAAAAACCAAACATTAGGAATACTTTAACTTATTTAACTTGCAGACATTTTACATGCATGTTACAGAAGAAAATATGTTAACATATTATTAGGACATATTTATTATGAGCATCTTACAGAACATTTTCAATTTGCTTTGGGTTTGATTGTTGCTGTTGTAAGTTTGCTCCATAATGTTTATTCTTAGAGTGTTGCTTCGTCTATGCTCTATGAGCTCTGACAAACATGGTGCAAACATGATGAGTAAAATTATGAATTTAACCAAATGCTTAGTTGTTTTATTTCTAATTACTGAACCAATTCTATTTACCCAAGGCCATCGTGCTTTGGTTTTCAGTTGCCTTTTATTCATTAAGGCTTTAGAAGTGCTCCTTTGCCTTACATAGGCATGAAGATAGAGACCATCATTATCACTCAAGAGTCAATGTCTTGAAGCTGCCAATATGCATATATTGTGAATTGCATTATCAATTTTTTAGGAAGAGAGTTTATGAAAATTTTGGGTGAAACTAAAATTTTAGGGGGAACTAAATTTTATGGGGGAACTAAATTTTGGATAGAACTTAAATTTTTTGAAAATTTTGGTTGCATCTATGAATTAAATTTTCGGGAGAACTAATTTTTTTGGAAAAACTAAATAACAATTATTATACTTTATTTATTATTGTTCGTTTAAAATTTGGGGATCTAAGAATTTGATATGGGAATATTTTAAATGAACTGTGCCCTTAAGGCACGGGTTATGATTATCTATATTACATTCGACAACTTTTTTGAGTCCTAAGGCTGACTAGGATAAACTGACTAGGACAAACAGGTTGATAGAAAGATGGCTTGGATTTAATATTGAGGAATGAATAGTTGAGATGAGATTTTATGGAAAGTTTTGGAGGGAAAAACATTTCTAGGTAAATGAAATTTTCTGGGGAAATGAAACTTTCTGGGGAAAAGAAACTTTTTGGGGAATGAAAGGTTCTGGGGAATAGCAGAGTGCACACAATTAATGCATTTGGGAAAAAAACTTTAACATGCACTTAATGCTGCAGATCAAATGCTGCCGCAGATTGAATGATCTCTCCCTCAATACGGGGCCCACTGTCTCTTCGACGCAGGGAGTAACAACATGAGAATAATTTCCTGCGCCGAAGGGGCCCGCTAAATTTTTTACTCTAATTTATTGTTCCGCACCGAAGGCGCCCGTGCCGAATTTATTGTTCTAAGCTGAATTTGTTGTTCCGTGCCCAAAGCACCCGCTAAATTTTTTACGCTAATTTGTTGTTCCGTGCCGAAGGCGTTCATGCCGCTAAATATTTTTACGCTACTTTGTTGTTCCGCGCAATTTTGGCTGTGAAAATATTTTTTTGGGAACAAAGATTTCGCAGGGGAAAATCTTAAATGAACCGTGTCCATGGGCATGGGTTATGACTATATATATCTATTACACAGTTGACCACTTTTTTGAATTCTAGGGCTGACTAGGACAAGATAAAGAGTGGCTGAGATTTGATCTTAGTAAATCAATAGTTGAGATGTAGAAAGTGTCTTGGGAACCAAAACTTTGAAATTAATTAAATTTTGGGGGGAAAAGTGTATTGGGAACCAAAACTCTGAAATTAAAAGTGTCTTGGGAACCAAAACTTTGAAATTAAAAGTGTCTTGGGAACCAAAACTTTGAAATTAAAAGCGTCTTAGGAAAGTTTGTGGAGAAAAATAATCCATTAAATTAAACATAGTAAAAAAAATTAGCATAAAAAATTCAGCGGAACAACAAACGAGCGTAAAAAAATTTAAGTTAATTCCGTCACCGAAAAATACCCTGAGGTTTGGTGTTCTGTGCCGAAGGCGTAAAAAAATTTAAGTTAATACTGTCACCGAAAATTACCCTTAGGATTGTTGTTCTGCGCTGAAGGCACCAATTGTTTTACGCTAATTTGTTGTTCCGCACCAAAGGCACTCGCGCCATTTTTTTACACTAATTTGTTGTTCCGCGCCAAAGGCGCCCGCACCGAATTTATTGTTCAGCACCAAATGCACTCGCGCGTTGTTCCGCGCGAACAAACGGCGCCCGCACATGTTTTTTACGCTAATTTGTTGTTCCGCGTCAAAGGCGCACGCGCCGAATTTGTTGTTCCGAGCCAAATTCTCTCGCGCGTTGTTCCACACCGAATTTGTTGTTCCACTAAATCTTTTACACTAATTTGTTGTTCCTCGCTGAAGGCGCCCGTGCCAAATTTGTTGTTCTGCGTCGAAGGCACCCACGCCGAATTTTTTGTTAGGCGTCGAAGGCGCCTGCACCGAATTTGTTATTCCACACCGAAGGCGCTTGCGTGTTGTTCCACACCGAAGGCGCTCGCGCCGAATTTGTTGTTTCTTGCTGAAGGCACCCACATCGAATTTGTTGTTCCACGCCGAAGGCGCATGCGCCGTATTTGTTGTTCTTCACCGAAGGCGTCCACGCCGAAGGTGCCCGTGCCAATAAATATTTTTATGCTAATTTGTTGTTCTTTTAAAGCTTTTCTGTGGAAATAATTTTTTTGGGAACAACGATTTCGCGGGGGAAAATCATAAATGAAACGTGCCCGCGGGCACGGGTTATGACTAGTATATAACAATTGAGAGCGGTTTTTGAATTTTGTCCTACATGGACATGTTTGTCATACGTAGACAAACAAAAGATGACTGGGACAAACAAAAGCTGCTGACTAGGACAAACAAAATGAGTTGAAATTTGGGGGAAAAATTGGGAGGGAAATGAGTTGTGGTAAAACCAATGCATTTTTAAAAGCTCAAAAACCAAATCATTCTCTCTGCATAATTTTCCAACGGTTTCAAGCTTGGTTTTCACACCAAAATTCAAAAATGCAAACTCTGAGAAATGATTGGTAGGAAGGGATTTAAAACAAAAATTGAAATCCCAAACTCCTATAAATTTCATACAATTCCCAATCGAAATCAAGACACAGTGCCTGGAGTATGAATATTATGACTCAAAAATTTTAGAGTCGCTACATCACATTTCACACCAAAATTCAATTACCCTACCAACATGAAAAAACCCGACCAACAAACAAAACCCCATCATTCTTCATTCAGATCCTCTCCCATCGATCAAAAAGGCAGTGACATGGTGGGAGATCTGGTTTTGTTCGTTTTCTTCGTTCAGATCTGGCTCCAACAAAGAAAGGATGGATTCGAGGTTGATTTTTTTCGGTCAAAGGATCACCGAACCACTAGCCTCCCCTTGCATCCCCTTGCTTCCCCTGCCATCATCAAAAAGGTAGAGAAGAAAATGATGGAGCCGGTGACGTCGCTGCTTCATTAGGCAAAGATTTTTGTTCTTGATATCAGATTTTTGCGTCATCAGGTAAAGATTTGGAGCTGATGATGTCGTTGCTTCATCAGACAAACAAAACTCCATCATTCACTCCCACCGATTAAACAAAGATACCTATCTCGGATATTCGAAAGCTTCTTGACTCAGATTCGAAAAAGGTATGATTTTTGTTCATTTCTGTCTATTGATCGATTGCTCAGTCACGAATGAAAATAGTAGCGGTGCAATAAATTTAGATCACCTACTTTTGATTGTGCCTTGCTAGATTTTGATTATTTCTTGGAGATGCTATTTCATTATTTCAAGTCCTGATTCCTAAGGTATATGCAGTGGTTCTTGATCTTCTTACTAAGCTTTGTATTTCCCGGTCAGTGAAGCGTACTGGGCATGAAGGGAAATTGCAAGGTGGAAAAGCTGCAGCTGTTGTCAACCATATGCTACAGAATAAAGAGTTACCTAAACTTAATGAAGGATTCTCTAGGACTACGTTTTTCCATAATGAAAATGATGTTAAAGAAGTGGTCAAAACATACATTAATTTGGTTCCATCTGATAGCCTTCCACCTAGAACTTTTCGTCAAAAAATCCAGATGCTAGAGTCCAACTTGGGATAATGAAGTTTGAGAAGAAAATTGTAAACAAATTACGGAAGTGGATCCAGAAACACTTCAGTTTTTGCTCCAAGGAAAAGTGCAGAGAGTTGATCTTGAATATTGAAGCACATGGATTAGTCCCCTCTCAATTTCCAAGCGAAGAGCCATTCAGTTTTGACCCTGGAGGATATGGAGTTATCCACGGTAGGATTGCATATTACCTTTCCATGGATTCATTGGAGAAGCTATGACAAAGAATTGCATTGTTGAAGGTGAACGTGATGAATGATAATGAGGCGGCTAAAGGGAATGGTTGGCTGGGAAGATGGATCAAGGAAGACAAAGCTATCACCTGTAGAAGGAGATTGTGCTTCAGGGTGAAGTTATTGTCTTGGGTGCAGGAGTCGATGATGAAGTAAAACATTCTCCTCAAAGTATTCTGCACCTCTGTTATCCTACACTGTAACCAACTGAAATTATTAGGGGAATGATACAAAGGCATGGAAGCCTTCTA
Source organism: Scilla litardierei (assembly GCA_030789695.1). NCBI lineage: Eukaryota > Viridiplantae > Streptophyta > Magnoliopsida > Asparagales > Asparagaceae > Scilla > Scilla litardierei. The sequence goes on along the minus strand of JAULAV010008031.1, from coordinate 206,361 downwards.
CAAATTCTCTTCTGAGGAAGCAGTACAGTGCTGATAATCTACACTGTAATCACTTTTGAGCTTCTCCATCCTGCAGCTCCACCTCCACAAAACCCGGCTTGCGCCGACACATTTGAGGTCGTCGATTTTCTCGAAGACGGCGAGGGAGCGGATAACAGGGGAGGTGAGGGAACGGATGGCAGGGGTGGCGAGGGTTTTGGTGACTGATGATACGTGAGATATCGGTGTCGGATAGGTATCGGTGTAGGTGGCCGATGTGTGACATGGTGTTAGTGAGCTCGAATGGAGCGATGTCAGGGTCGGTGCCACTGCCGAGATTTTGAATTTGTTCTCAACCTGTAATGGCCGATCCAGCTCAATCTGTAATCGATTTGTGCTACAGTACTCGATGAAGAGGTTAATTTATTTGATCCAATCTGTGTATTTGATCCAATCTCATTTGTTATTGACGACAACTCTCTCAATTGCTACAAGTGGAGAGGTCAATTTATGAAAAGCGAGGGGTTTAGATTAATGGGTATTTTTCTAACTTGGATTTGAATAATTTTTCCTAATTTGTGCATGTTGGTTGCTTCTTCTTCTGGAGACATTTTTCTAATTTTGGGCATGTATCAAGTTTAGGAAAACATCTGCATCATGCCATTATTTTTGATAGTAGGCAAGTTTAAGGAAAATTTAAATTTACAATGGTATTTCCATCCCACTGTATACAAATGTATGCTTGCTTTTTGAATTCATCTTTTAACAATTGTCTTCTTTCCCCTTGGCATTCTAGCTTGCAAGTTGCAATCATAATTTTTTACTTCATTTAGTTCAGCTCTAATGATATTCTTGATAATGTGTCTTTTTCACAATTTGTATTGGTATGAAACTATGATATTCCTGTTGTTTTCATGCCTGCTGTCCATCACCTTTCTTCCTTATGTAGGCGTTCTATTCTTCTGAATGCCTTATTGTGGCCAAGATACATGAAAACATTATGTGCATTTTCGCTATTTCTGAACCTCACACTCTTTTTATTATCTAACTAAACAGCATTGTCATGCTAAAAGCCCTTTTACCATTTGAGTCCATGTTTATTGAGTCCATGTTTATTGAATTTGGGAATTATCCTGCAGGGAAAGTACTAATATCACATTCATGTGGATAAAAAATCTTATTGAGTAGGTCCTGATGATGGCTTTGGACTAAGCTGATATATTGTTAACTTTTTACTTAAGTGGTTAACAGTCATGGTACATGCATATCTTTGGCAAAAGCCAAATCTTTTCAAACAATGGTTTGATGATGCAAATGTCTATTTTTTGCGTATGTATCCTGGCATTATAGCTTGCAAATTGAAACTTGCCTTTTGAAATCATCATTTATGTATTTTTTTGCAAGCTTTTTTGAATCCCAGAAGTATAGTTAATTCATATACGGGATGATCATGTGCATATAAGGATCTTTGCATCTCTATGATCAGTGCATTTTTGCATCTAAATTATCCTCTAGATCACATCCTACAAAGCTTACGCACGTGTGCATGCTATCCTCACTGCCCCTAAAGATATCTGACATAACAACGGTCTTAAGATTCCAGGATTTGACATGATGCTAGAAAGGGATGCACATGAGCTAATATCCTCCATGCTTTGTTGTGTGGAAGATTGTCACATAATTGATTCTGCTTGCTATTTAAAAAAAATTTGAAGACTTGAACTTTCCATAACTTATGAACGATTTGGTTGCCCATATGCCCTTTTGTTCCATTCTGACAACCAACAAGGTGGGATTCCTCCCACTCACACTCCATATTTATTGATTCATGTATTCTATTGATCAGTTGGAAGAAAAAATGGGAGCATGTCTTGCTGCTGATGAGGGAGCATGTCCCGCTGAATGCTGCTGATGAGGGAGCATGTCCTGCTGAATGCTAAGATGTCCTTTGCAAGCACATGAAAGCTTATATTGGTTATGCCAAAGGTCTTTAAGGAAGGTCACTTGAGCTCTGCTTCTTTAGGATTTCCTGATTTATATTGGCTTTTGTTCAATGTTCTGTTAAATTGAACATTTTGATGTACCTCAAGAGGCATGTGAAAGAGGAATTAGATGAGAAGATTTCTATTACACTACTCTTTTTACCGTTGTAATTTTTTGTAAATGCAGGATACAAGAATAAGGCAGATACGATGTTAATAACATTTGGAGCGAGTAAGACCAAATCCATAAATTTCATGCTAATAAAAATTCAGGATAATAGAAATTCATATTATTTTTGGATACAAGATACGTTGATAATAAAAATGTAGGACCAAGAATAATTCAGGATAGGATAGTGTTACGCCTATTTGACCGAGACCCAAAGAGCACGAGCCCAGAAGCCCAACTACTGGTCAAGAGCCCATCTGCATCCTCGAAAGCCCGTTCTGCAAGGGCCCTATAAGGGGCCTCCACGAACTTCGATCCGACCCGGCCCCAATAACCCGCTGGCCACTCGCCCACTCCTGCGAAAACCACTCCCCCGGACGCGCGACCACTAAATAGCGATAATGGGGAGGTGCTGACAGGGCGGAGAGAGCGGCGGCAAGGGGGGACTGATGGGGCACGATCGATGGTGGGCGTGGGACGTGGGCCAGAGGCAATCACGCGGGGAGCTCTACAAAAGAGCCAGGAAAACGACGAAGAAGGGGACCGCATCTGAGGTAACAAAACCTAAGGTACTCCATCAACGACCTCGTTCCCCCAATTCATCTCCTTCCTCCCCCGCTCGCGCCGAGAGACGCCGTCACGATCTCCTCACGAGTCGGACCGTCTCCGCCGGGCCTCCTTTCTCAGATCTCTATCTGACTTAGGCATCGGAGGGGATTTGGCCGGAACCAAGGTCCGGCCCCCTGACGAGCGTTCTCGTCTACGCAGGTGAACAACAGACCAACGGGCCGAGGCTACCCCTCGCCCCTCTCCGACCACTCGATCAACCGGACGGTGAGGCTTCCCCTCACCCTCAGCCTTCCTTGGCCGAGCACGCCCTACCGAGGCCGAGCGTCCTAATCGGGTCTGAGACTTACCCTCGCCACCAGACGGCCGTGCATCTACTCGGGCGACTGAGGCTACCCCTCGTCCCCCTCCCAGCTGAGGCCGAGCGCGTCTGTCCGAGGCCGAGCGTCTCAACCAGGGCCGAGGCTTCCCCTCGCCCCTTCTGCACCGATTCGAAGCCCCCGAGGGACCCAAAGCGGGTCCCTTGACCACGTTGACCGGGTTCTCCACGGTCAACGCCTAGTAGTGAGAAAACACTCTGAAACATCTGGCGCCGTCTGTGGGAACGAACAGTCCCACGAAGAAACAAACCACATCTACGATGACGTGACCTCCCCCTTCTCAGCGAAAGGAGAGCGAAGCCCTGACACGGGGCGACAGGGCCCGTCACCACCGGCAAGGACGGGCACGGGTCCGACGCAAGAAGGATCGTGAGGAGGGGACCGGGGAACCCTCCCCATCCCCACCGGTCGAGAGACCGAATGCGTCCGTAACGGCACGCAGCTCGGACGTGGCTTTGGTGGTGTCATTGGTCATAGACACCGCCATGGTACGACGGCTGCTTGTCGACACCGGCAGCTCCTGTGACGTCCTCTTTATGTCAACCCTGGAGAAGATGGGGCGGCGGAAAGAAGACTTACGACCTCGCTCGGGTCCCGTGGTTGGATTCACGGGTCACTCCACCCCCATCATCGGCACGATCCATCTCCCGATAACACTCGGAAACGCACCAGACTCGGTGACCCTGGCGGTGGAATTCATCGTCTTGGGGATCAGGTCGGAATATAATGGGATCATCGGCCGACCCCTGCTCAACGCAGTCGGCGCGGTAGTCTCGACCCTCCACCGGACTATCAAGTTCCGAACGCCGGGGGGAATGGGGCAAGTCGAAGGCGATGCGGGGAGACCGAGCACCTGCTATCTACTGGCGAAGGAAGGACCCGAGGATCGCCTAGCTGATCGGATGGCCGCGCTCGATTTGAGGAGTGGGCCTAGGCCCGCCCCTGTGGAAGAGCAGGAGCAAATCCCGGTCACAGACATAGAGGGCCAGTTCGTCTCGATCGGAAGAGGGCTGAGCCAGGACTTGAGGGATCAGCTGGTCGAATACCTGGAGGTGAACCTGGACATCTTTGCTTGGTCACCAGAAGACATGCCCGGCGTAGACCCCCAGGTGATTGTCCACCAGATCAACGCCGACCCCAACTTCAAGCCGGTTAGGCAGAAGAAGCGCAACCTGGGTGGCGAGAAGATGAAGGCAGCCTCCGAGGAAGTGGAGCGTCTCCTTGATGCCGGCTTCATACGAGAGGTCTGGTACCCGGAGTGGCTGTCGAACGTGGTGATGGTCAAGAAACCCAACGGGAAGTGGCGAATGTGCGTGGACTTCAGTGACCTCAACAAGGCCTGCCCCAAGGACAGCTATCCCTTGCCGCGTATCGACCACCTGGTGGACAACGCCTCGGGATACGAGATGCTAAGCTTCATGGACGCTTACTCCGGATATAATCAAGTCCAGATGGACCCCCGGGACGAAGAAATGACAGCCTTCACGACGGACCGGGGAACTTACTGCTACAAGAAGATGCCCTTTGGCTTGAAGAACGCGGGGGCCACCTACCAGAGAATGGTCAACAAGGTCTTCAGCTCCCAGATCGGGAGGAACTTAGAAGTCTACGTCGACGACATGCTTGTCAAATCAAGGCGACCGGAAGACCACATCACCGACTTACGGGAGACCTTCGAGCGGTTGCGGCGGCACCACATTCGGCTCAACCCCGCGAAGTGCACGTTCGGGGTAAGATCTGGCAAGTTCTTGGGATTTATGATAACTAATCGTGGTATTGAAGCTAATCCCGACAAGATCGAGGCACTGATCAACATGCGCGAGCCGACGACGATTAAAGAGCTGCAGAGGCTGAACGGGCGCATCGCAGCTTTGGGGCGGTTCCTTTCCAAATCGGCGGAAAGATCGCTCCCCTTCTTCAAAGTCCTAAGGAAAGCGATCGCGGAACCTCCAAACAACAGGAAGACGATACATTGGGACGAAGACTGCTCCCGGGCGTTCGAGGACCTCAAAGAATATCTCCGCAGCCCCCCTCTCCTGTCCAAACCACGGGAAGGGGAGTCGCTGAGCCTTTACCTGGCGTGCGCGGAAGAGGCTGTGAGTTCGGTGCTGATCCGGGAGGACGGCGGGGTGCAATGGCCGGTGTATTACACGAGCCGGATCTTGAAGGGGGCGGAGGTGCGATACTCGCCCATGGAGAAATTGGCGTACGCCCTCGTCCTCTCAGCACGAAGGCTCCGACCCTATTTCCAGGCCCACACCATACTAATCCTGACCGACTCACAGCTGGAGCAGAATCTCAAGAGATTCGATCGAATGGGAAGGATGCTAAACTGGGGAGTGGAACTGAGCGAGTTCGACCTCCGATTCAAACCGCGCACGGCCATCAAAGGACAGGCCCTGGCCGACTTCATCGCCGAGTGCACGACGGAAAGAAATGACCCCCCAAAGGAAAAAGACCCGACGACGGTAATTGCTCAACCCCTGTCCTTTCTTTCGGCTGACCACTTTCAGCCAGGGGATCCAGGAGCGTGGATCGTCCATGTGGACGGCTCGGCCACACAGTCGGGAGGCGGGGCCGGGATCGCGATCCGGTCTCCGGAGGGGAGCATTGTGGAATACGCGTTGCGGTTCGAGTTCCCGGCCACGAACAACGTGGCGGAATACGAAGCAGTGATCAACGGCCTGAGGCTGGCCCTGAAGCTCGGAGCCGAGTCCGTCTGCCTCCTCAGCGACTCGAAGCTCATTGTCAACCAACTCTTAGGGAGTTACGAGGCATGAGAGGAGGCGATGCAGAGATACCTCCCAGTCGCCAGAGCGGCGATGTCCAAGTTCAAGGACGTGGAGGTCTTACACCTCCCACGATCAGAGAATGCGCGGGCCGATGCGCTGTCAAAACTGGCCTCGTCCTCGCCAAAGGAACTAGGCCGCACCATCTACGTGGAGAACCTGCCATCCCCCAACACGGAGGAGCACGAGGTGATGGAGATCGACCAGGAACCCACCTGGATGGACCCGATCATCCGGTACCTCACTCATGGTGAGGTGCCGGCCGATGGGGACGAACGCCGAACCCTGGAGAGAAAGGCGCTCCGATACGTAATCCATGAGGGAACACTCTACCGAAGACGATGGACCAAGACGGATGTCCTCCCGTACCCGAAGTGCATCAGGCCGCAAGAAGCTGACTACGTCCTGCGGGAGGTTCACGACGGGATCTGCGGGAATCACCACGGGGGCAAGATAGTCGCACAGAAGATCTTGAGGCAGGGATACTACTGGCCGACCCTGACCCAAGATGCCACAAGCTACGTCCAGAGATGCCAAGAATGCCAGAGGTATGCCCACCACATCTCGACTCCTCCATCAGAGCTCATCCCTATCGTGAGCCCCATCCCCTTTGCAAAATGGGGGCTCGACATCCTCGGACCGTTCAAACCAGGACGAGGGCAGCGGAAACACCTGATCGTGGCAGTGGACTACTTCACCAAGTGGATCGAGGCCGAGCCGTTGGCAACCATCACGTGGAAGAAAGCGAAAAGATTCGTGTGGAATTCCATCATCTCCCGATTCGGAGTACCACGGGCCATCGTCACAGACAATGGGAAGCAGTTCGACTCAGCAGGGTTTAAAGATTTTTGCGAGGAATGGGGAATCAAGCTCCTCTTCGCCTCGGTAGCACACCCCCAGACCAACGGGATGGCAGAAGCGGCCAACAAGTGCATCATAGAGCCCCTCCGAAAGAAGGTGAAGGACGCCGAAGGGAACTGGCCGGAAGAGCTCCCCGGGATACTCTGGTCATACCGGACGACCCACAAGGAGGCTACAGGCGAGACCCCCTTCATGCTCACCTACGGGGCCGAGGCGGTGGTACCGGTCGAATTAGGTGAAGAATCTCTGCGCCTCAAGTACTTTGACGAAGACCGGAACTCGCAGGGCCTAAGGCTCAGCCTGGAGCTCCTCGACGAACGACGGGAGCAGTCACTGGCCACCATCATCCGCCAAAAGCAGAAGGTGGCCCAATACTACAACGCTCGGGTGCGGGGGAGAAGCTTCCACCTTGGGGACCTGGTCCTCCGGAAAGCGGGCTTCACCACTGATACTGCTCGCAAAGGGAAGCTCGCGGCTAGATGGGAGGGACCCTACCAAGTCGTCGAGGTCCTTGGACCCGCAGCCTACCGACTAGCCGACATGGAAGGGAGAGTTCTCACTCACACTTGGAACGCGGAACATTTACGCAAGTATTTTCAATAGATGTATCACTTCATATGAAATAAATTTGTTTTAAATTCATTCCTTTCCAGATGGAGCAAAAAGGTGTACAGAGGGATACACGAAGAGGTCGAGGGGCATTCCCCTCCCTCATTGTTCTCCGGGGGCACCGGGGGAGCCACAGGCTGGCAGCTCGCTAGGGTCTCCCCCCTTACTCCGCTCGGTGTCGGAGTACATCCGAAGTATCTCGAAGTTGATCCCCGAAAGCGGGAACTTCTCTTCGATCTCGGACTGGCACCGGGCGAAGCCCTTCTCGTACGCCTTCGATAAGGCGGTCTCCACAAAGGAGGTGGCATACTCCGCCACGGCATCCTGAGCGATCCGGGCCGGGTCCACCTCCTCGAGCCCACGCAGCCGGGCCTCTAAGGTCTCGACCTGGCGTTGGTGCTCCGCCCTCTCCTTCTCGATCTCCCGGGATTTCTCTCCAAGTTGGGCTGCAAGGGCCCTCGCCTGCTCCTCCGCCGCATCCAGACGATCGGAGAGCTCCGAGGCTTCGGAGGCAGCGGCCGGGTCGGGGATCTGCTTGACTCCTCCAGACATGCCGACATCTTTTAAAAGAGAGGCGAGCCACGACTCGGCCTCTGACTGAGCGGCCAGAGCCACGGCCCTCTCCCGATCCGCCACCTCCAGGGCAGAGGACAGCTCAGTTATGCGGGAGTTCAGGGACTGAACCCGTGCTTCCTCCAACTGACCAGCTTCCTCCTCCTCCTCGCCAGGGACCTCAGGGCCTAGCCCGGCCATGGATTTGGCTTTGGGAAGAGCCGCGAATTGACGCCTCATCGAGAGGCCCGCCGAGGATAACTGTGCCAAAGCAACGAAGGTAAGACGGCGAAAGCAGCTGAAGAACCGGGGGACAAGCAGAGACACACTACCTGTTGGCCAGCCTGGATCACGAAGGTAGCCAAGCAATCGCCTCTGACTCCGTCCAACACCGCCTGGTCGGAAGGGAGACAACAGTTCTCGGCCACCCGAGCGGCGGCTCCGCGGCTCGAGAACACCGACTCCTTCTCTCCCACTGGAAAGCGTGGACGAAGAAGACCCTCCCCTGACGAAGGGAACTCGCCAGGAGCGGAGCGGAACGCCCCGAGATACCGACTGTAAACTTCAGGGAGAGAGCCATCCAGGAGAGGTGAAGGGCCAGCCCACGGCCAGGCAACCTCGACGGGAGCAGGATGAGGTCGGTCAGCAGTCGGCTGGACGTCGACCCCCTCGACCCCCTCGCGGAGCCTCTTGGGAGACCCCTGCAAGGGGAGAGAGGGAGACGACATCTCCTTTCGCTTCGAGCCTCCGGACGCGGTCACAACCCGTTGCTTCTTCCGGACCGCCAACACATGGTCCCTCCTACGCGGATCCGGGTTCGGGACCTGCACGAGAGCGCTGACGGGAGAAGGACCGAGAGGGAACCCACCTGCGCACAAAGAAGAAATGAGAGGCAGAGCAGAACCTGGGCGACCTCGTGGGGCGAGCATTCGGAGCAGCTTACCTAGGGGCCACACCGTCCGGCGCAAATTATGGTCACTAAAGAGGAAGTCGATCGAGCGCTCCCTCGTAGGAATTGCCAACATGTCCCTCGCCGTCTGCTGCTCGGCGACCGTCGGCTCACCCAGGTTAAGAACAACGGCACCGGCCGCCTTCCACCGAGCCGGGAAGGGTACGCTCGAGGGGAATGTGACGAACACGTATTCCCCCTTCCAGCGTTTCAGAGAGCTTGGCAACCCCAGCACCAGGGACATCTTCGGGCGGGCGCTGATGTAAATCCACGCCCCCGATTGATGGAGGCTCAGGCGGTAGAACTGGGCAAAGAGGCGGAGAGAGGGCACCACCCCCTTCAGCATACAGACGACAACGAACCCGACGAGGATTCCGATGGCATTGGGACAGAATTGACACAAGCACACATTATGGGCCTGAAGGAACTCAACGATGAAAGGATGAAGCGGGAAGCGGAGCCCGAAGTGGAAGCACTTCTCATATATTCTGACCTCATTGGGACCAGGAGAGCAGATCCGCTCGTCAGCCCCGGGGGCACGAGCCGAGTAGGGCGGAAGCAGGTAGGTAGAGCGCATGCTCCCGATGGCAGTAGCACATATCGACGAAGGCCACGCCAAGACCTCAGAAGGAATCCCTGAAAGATTGTCCCCATGCTGACTAGTCGCCGAAGGAGTGCCACCCACCAGACCTGGATCCGCATCGCGCTCCGACCGAACCGAACCCGTAGCAGAGGAAGACGACATGGGGCAGAGCTCAGACAGAAGGGGGATCAGCGCAAAGAAGAAAGACGACGGGAAGGCGGCTCACGAATCCCTCGGCTTCTCCACTTAAAGACGACTCCGCGAGCGGCAGGGATTATCTTGCCGCAACACGTGGCAACATCTGAAGGCCGACGGCGCTTCGGAACCCGCGCCTTAAAAACATCGAACGGGCCAACTCATGATGACGACTAATAAATGAGTCGGCATAGATTGGAGAGCTTGTCAAAGTCGGCAGAAGTCACATCGGCCGAGCCGAGCCGGCCGAGGCCGATCGACCCGACCGATGGGGGCAATTGTTATGCCTATTTGACCGAGACCCAAAGAGCACGAGCCCAGAAGCCCAACTACTGGTCAAGAGCCCATCTGCATCCTCGAAAGCCCGTTCTGCAAGGGCCCTATAAGGGGCCTCCACGAACTTCGATCCGACCCGGCCCCAATAACCCGCTGGCCACTCGCCCACTCCTGCGAAAACCACTCCCCCGGACGCGCGACCACTAAATAGCGATAATGGGGAGGTGCTGACAGGGCGGAGAGAGCGGCGGCAAGGGGGGACTGATGGGGCACGATCGATGGTGGGCGTGGGACGTGGGCCAGAGGCAATCACGCGGGGAGCTCTACAAAAGAGCCAGGAAAACGACGAAGAAGGGGACCGCATCTGAGGTAACAAAACCTAAGGTACTCCATCAACGACCTCGTTCCCCCAATTCATCTCCTTCCTCCCCCGCTCGCGCCGAGAGACGCCGTCACGATCTCCTCACGAGTCGGACCGTCTCCGCCGGGCCTCCTTTCTCAGATCTCTATCTGACTTAGGCATCGGAGGGGATTTGGCCGGAACCAAGGTCCGGCCCCCTGACGAGCGTTCTCGTCTACGCAGGTGAACAACAGACCAACGGGCCGAGGCTACCCCTCGCCCCTCTCCGACCACTCGATCAACCGGACGGTGAGGCTTCCCCTCACCCTCAGCCTTCCTTGGCCGAGCACGCCCTACCGAGGCCGAGCGTCCTAATCGGGTCTGAGACTTACCCTCGCCACCAGACGGCCGTGCATCTACTCGGGCGACTGAGGCTACCCCTCGTCCCCCTCCCAGCCGAGGCCGAGCGCGTCTGTCCGAGGCCGAGCGTCTCAACCAGGGCCGAGGCTTCCCCTCGCCCCTTCTGCACTGATTCAAAGCCCCCGAGGGACCCAAAGCGGGTCCCTTGACCACGTTGACCGGGTTCTCCACGGTCAACGCCTAGTAGTGAGAAAACACTCTGAAACAGATAGCAATGGGCGATTCATATTATTTTTGGAGTAAGACCAGTAACGGTTATAATGTAAAATATGTTTGTTGATATTAATTTAAATTGTATTACCTGATTCTTCCATTTCTGCTACTTTTGACACTTTTCTTACACTTAAAGCATGTCCAAGAGCCAGAAAAATGACCTAAATCATCGTGGATGCTCTAGAAATAAGAAGAAGAAGAAGCCATGTCCAGTGGTACATTGCTATAAAGTCTCAGTCTCAGTTCATGTCTTAGAAGTGGATGATAGCCTCATTATTAGGAAGCTTATTGATAGGCTTCCAAATATCTCATCGTACCAAGGTACTAACAAAATGGGCACTTTCCCATTTCCTCAATTTCTTCAAATTTTATATGTTTTTAACTTTTTCTGATATAGTACAACTTATATTTATATTTGTTTTTAGTTACCATTGTTGATTCTGGAAGCAAGGCCCTGGAATTTCTCGGCTCCTACAGAATGAGCAATCCAACTCACCATCTTCTCGCCCCCTTAACAGAATGTGGGTATTAATAATTTAGATATGTTTTTCAAATTTTTGGGTGGGTTTTTTATTTTTGTGATGGTTTTTTTTTGTCATAGTTTTTAGGAAATTGAGGTGAATTTAGTCATTATAGACTATTGCATGTCGTGCATGATTGGATATGATTTGTTGAAAAAGATTAAGGTACCTTCTCTAATTTAATAAGCATTGTTTTTTGATATTGTTCTTGCTTGATAATTATTTTTCCTAAGATATTGTTCTTGCCTGATAATTCATAGAAAATATTTTTGCAGAACTAACCTTAATGGAGCAAACATCTCCGCTTGGTTTTACTAAGGTGCATGATTCCCCCCGCGCGTTTTGGTTTTTTGATTAAAACTTTAAGGAGCAAAAATCTCAGCTTTGTTTTACTAAGGTGAGTGATTTTTTCCCCTCTGCTTCTATTTTTGGATCACAAAAATCGAATATTTATTAATATGATCGAATATTAATTTGAGCAGAAATCCAATAGGTTTTTGGATCACAAAAATCTCATCTTCTGTTATTCTCTCATCATCACAAAAATCGAACTAAATCAAATATTTCTGGATCACAAAAAGAGAACCCCCTCCAAAGAAGAAAGAAGCCCTATGTTGCAGCCATGGTCGGTCAAAATCGAATATTTATCATTAATTTCATTAATTGAATCTAATTTTTCACTCTGCTTTTGTTGATTTGTTTTTCCAGTAAATTTTGCACATGCTTTGATCGTGAACGAAGGTTTTCAGCACATTCTTCGTTTTTTCAGCGCATTCTACAGTTTTTTGATTTGTTTTTCCATCTGTTTTTGTTGATGGGAAGCGGGCGATCATGTTCGTCCTGACCTCGATCGAGGGTATTGGACATAGATTTGACAACATTTTTTGCAAGAAGGTCGACGTCGACATGAACAAGAGGTACTTACCTACAATTTTACTGAGAAGTAAGAGTTGAATGAGTCGTGGCGCATTTGTGTTTCTAGATCAATTTTGAAAATCATATCTACTCATAATAACTGGAGGTTTCTGTGTAGTCCAAATTTCTGTTTGAATGGATTGTGATTGGATTGGCTTTATAGATTGCTATTATCATTGAGATCAATCTTGGGAAAAAACATTATAGAAAATCTTTTTGCAGAACTAACCTTTTTGTATAATAATTCATAGAAAATTAATAGAAATTATTTTAATTTTCGAATTTCTCACCTCTTGCATCAACAAATATGGCTTTCATAGTTGATAATTGCTTGCTTACATTTTCTTATGTTTACAGACCCCTCAATTGTTTTCCAATGGCTTTGGACCTCGCCTTAAGTTGTAATGTTGTTGAAAGCATACTAAGCTATGGGTACCAATATGTCATGTGCAGATGCAAGATGTGAAAGAAGCACTACATGTAGCCACATCACCTACCAATATCCAGTGTTATGAATGAGAAGAGAAATGTTCTTGAGTTATTGCTGATGACAAAGCCATAACATGCGACAGGGGAGGGGTGGACGGCTTGAAAGTTGAGCAGGGGAGCATAGATAAGCGGATCGAATTGGGTTTTGTTTTGCTTTTTGGTAGAAATTGTGAAGTGGATTACTAAACAAAAATTGTATGTGTTTAAATGTTAATTTTTTATTTAAAGTATCTAAAATTGTAATGTGTTGTATCTATGTTGAGTTACGGCTAAGTTTGGTGTTGTTTAATGATTCATTTTGCGTAGCTGTGAGCTGTATACTTCATATACTTTTCCCAAAGTTTGTAATATGGATTGTAAATGATGCTTTATTTAATGGTATGCCTTTTTAAAAAATTAAATCTAATTAAGAAAAAAATAAATTCTCCATACTCTTTCCTACAAAGGGCCTAACACACATCATAATATTGGAGCGGATCATTTACCACGAATGAGTATCGTGCATTTTTTGAATGTTTTATTTCTGCTTCAATATGTTATCGTGCATTTATTAGGGCATGTCTTGAGTGAATTATAAACTGATCTGGCAGAGTTTGTACATGCATATTGTATATAAGTTTCCATGTACTTCAGACAGCACATCGAACATTAGTTGGAAATTTCACAGAACAATGGATTGTGTAAGGTAAAGTTGCAAACAATTATCCCTTGAAAAACCGTTAACAAGCTATGGAGCAATGTGAATATTTGATCGCCTTTTGTTTTCTAGTCTATTTCATATTTTGTAGGAATTGAAATACAAAATCATTACAATATCTTTTGTGTTATTGTAAAAATTATTAGTTGATTGCCATAACAAGAAATTCAAAAAGAAAAAAAACTAGCCTACCTCAATACAATTCCACAGCTCTCAAGTGACAGCTAAAAGTAAACCACATTTTTAGAGGGTTGTAGGGACATAGAAAATCAAGTACACACGAGACAAGCTGAAAAGATTTATGCTGAGATCATCAAGTTCAAAGACTCAAAACATTTCATATTAAAAAGAAAAGTAATTTCGATAAAATGTGTGACGAATTTTGAAAAAGAACCTCTTCTATTTTTTGTCAGTTCAGTTGAAGTGTGATGAGAAGCTTACAAATCCAGACCAAATGTCATGGTTACTGAATTAAGCTGCAAACATGAAAGTATACAAACAATGTTCTTCAAGTCTATAGGTATAGTTAGGTTACACAATTAATTATTATTTTCAACATAGAAAAATTGTCTAAACAATGTAAGGAAGAGGAACTAAATGTGTCTAAATTTTTTGGTGGAAACTAAATATTAGGGGGCTAAAATTTTTGTGTGGAACTAAATAAACAACGAGGGCAACAAATTTTTTTGGGAAAACTAAATTTTGAGGGGAACTAAAATTTATAAATTTTTGAGGAAAACTAAATTCTTTGAGGAGAACTATATATAAGCTTGTCGGTACTGTTGTGCATGTCATCATCTCTTACTGGATCCAATCCTTTCACATTCCGAGCTCTATTCTGACGGTGATCGACCGTATGTGCAGCGACTTCATTTGGAGAGCCAAGCTCCACCTCTAGAAGCAGAAGGACATATGTCACTCTAAATGTGAGGGTGGGATTGGCCTCCATAACCTTAGGGATGTGTGCTCGATGGCGAGTATTAATCTCTTATGGCGGCTTCTCCACTCCTCCTCTCCTTGGGCCGAATATATGAGGGCGTCATACATGAGACATTCTTATCTCTTCATCTGTTGCCTTAATTTGCTTGACTCTTGTACTTGGAAGCACATCCTCCATGGGCGAGAGGCAGCTACCACCTGTCAGAGGTAGTGTATTGGTAATGGGCGGGATACTTCCTTCTGGTTTAATCCATAGCTCTGTTATGGCCCCATGTCTCGGTTATGCCCTCCTCCCCCCAGCTGTATCGACATGTGTCATACTACTGGAATTGTACCTATTGGAGTCTCCTTGATTGCCTGGTGCCTTTTGCCTCTCACTTTAGCGCCGTCGTGATCTTGGAGGTGCCCGATTCTTGAGATTGGTGATCTAGCTCTGGATGCACCCTTCGCTCTGCTTCGAACTCTGTTTGGCCTCCTACACCCCTTTCCCTCTACGCTCCTTGATCTGGTTCCCTGGGCACATCACTAAGTTTGCAGTTACTCTTCTATGGGCCCTCACAGACAAGCTCCCTACTGCGCATCTGCTGGCCCGCCGGGGTATTATCACTTCCTCTACTAGCATCTTCTGTAATTCCCCCTAGGAAACGGCCCGCCATCTCTTCTTCCACTACAAGTATAGTGACTTCATTTGGTCTTCCAGCAAGCTCAAGCTTGGTCTTCCCCCTTGCTCCAAATCCCTACATGTTGCTGCCCACTTGCTGCGGTATAGGTGTGGAGCAAAAGGGAAAACCAAAATCATGGGGAGACTATCCATGCTCATTCTCTCGCTGTCATCTGGATGAAGTCGATGATTTGGCCCTAAGCAATTGGGGCCTGAGCTGAGGCCTTATTTTTTTCTGGCCTGGTTTGTGTTGCTTGGGGTATCCACTTGTTGTTGCATGTATTTGGTGACTGCCCCCGGCCTCTCCCACTTTAGTAACTTCTTGGCGGCCGCTTTTGCGATCCTTGTACTTCATACATATATGATATACACACTTACTTTCCACACACACACACACACACACACACACACACACACACACACACACACACACTAGTCATAACTCGTGCCCGTGGCGACGGTTCATTTAAGATTTTCCCCCGCAGAATCTTTGTTCCCCAAAAAATTATTTCCACAGTCAAAATTGCGCTGAACAACAAATTAGCATTAAAATATTTAGCGGTATGGGCGACTTAGGCATAGAACAATAAATTCGGCGCGGAACAATAAATTCGGTGCGGGCGCCTTCGATGCGGAACAACAAATTAGTGTTTAGCATAATAATATTTAGCAGGCGCCTTCGGCGCGGGAAATTATTCTCATCTTGTTGCCCTTTGTGTCGAAGAGACGGTGGGCCCCGCGTTGAGTGAGAGATCATTAGATCTGCAGTATTAAGTGCAAGTTAAAGTTTTTTCCAAATGCATTAAAGTTTTTTCCAAATCTCATCTCAACAATTCATTCCTCAAGATTAAATCTCAGCCGTTTTTCTATCAACCCTTTTGTCCTAGTCAGCCCTAAAATTTAAAAACAGTTTTGTTTTATTATATATATATATATATTTTTTTTGAAGAATATGCTTTGCATCTTTATTAATCTCAAGGAAGAATTACAAGGAACTCACGGGTGGAAGAAGGATGTCCGTATGATATATATATATATATATAAAACCAATGATCCCCGAAATTCCTGGAGCGATTCCTACTGGCGATACTGGAGATGGCCACGGCGGCTCACAAATGGCGACTACTACAAGCGGCTTTCCCCCAGGCAACTTCTGTCAAAGGCAAGGAGGTCCTCGTGGAGTCGCCTTTCTCTGAGGAGGGTTGGAAGACGGTGGACTATGCGAAGAGGAGGGCGGCCAAGAATCAATACCATACTAGGGATTCAGTCGGATGGGGGAGATGAGGTGGGGGCGTTCTTTTGTTGGGGCTTCTCGTCCTAGCAGAGCTCCTCATCAGAGTTTTGTATGAGTCAACTTCAGATCTGCAACAGGCTCCAGTTCTGCTTATCAGGTGTTTGTCAAAACGCCTGTTAGGCCTGATACAACTATTCGTATCAATCCTGAGGCAGGGAAAAAATCACGGGTCGACATTTGTTCCTTGAGTCGTAAATATGACGATCCACTTGTGATGTTGCTTATCCCACCTTTGGGGGTAGAGAACGGTATAACCAAGATAAGGGTTTCTAATTCCCTATTGGAAGTGGGTGCATCGAGATGGAGGAATTCGCTAGTGGGTTATGTATTGGGTGATATCCCATTATATGTGCAGATTAAGGGTTGGACTGATCGACTATGGAAGCTTAAGGGATGGCTCCAAATATTTAGTAAGGAAAATGGCCTTTTCTATTTTCACTTTGAAAAAGAAGAAGATTGTGAAGCAATTCTCCATGGGGGTCCTTGGCTATTTGATGGCCGCCTTGTTGTTCTTCAACGATGGAGCCCGATGGTCAAGCATGACCGTGATTTTCTCACAGATGTCCCTATGTGGGTTCAGCTTCACAATTTACCTATGCATATGTGGACTTTGGACATCTTGAATATGGTAGCTAGCGGTATTGGGACGCCAATATGCCTTGACCGTGCTACGATAAATTTGAGTCGAATTATGTATGCAAGATGATTAGTAGAGGTTGAAGCTAATAAACAATTGGCTAGGAATGTGCTTGTTGAATTGGATGACGACACTTCTCTATATGTGGCCGTTAAGTATGAGAGGGATCCACCCAGTTGTTGGATCCTATGGATGGCAAACAATACTAGAAGGGGGTTGAATAGTGTTGTATAAAATAAACTTTTTTTGTTCTTAATAGATTAGCACAATTCAAAGCCTTCTAATGTTGCCTAAGAAACCAAGTAGAGTGATCTACGCTTGGTTTTTAATCAACTCAATAAATCTTCAAAAATCAAATCAGAGATTAAAAATCTTCTGGTAGTCGACTCCTTATGAACAGTAGTCGACTCCCAGAGGGAAATTAAGCACAACTCAGTTAGTTAAATACTTAATGAAGATATATAAGATTGCACAGACATACAGATACACAAACTGATCTGTGCATTATATTATAAATGAATTACAGGAATAATATTCAACAAACAAATGAACAAAGTAAATGAGAATTGCTTCAGAGATAAATGATCAAACACAGATAAGCAAACGCAGACACAAGGATTTTTATCCTGGTTCCCCACAACTTGTGTACGTCCAGTCCCTGACCAATCCGGTACGAGATTTTTCACTATCTGCCTTGGAAAATACAAGCACCTAACTTCACTTGTTAGGATTTCCAACAACCTAGTCTTAACCAGGATTTCCAACCGCAACACCTAGACTTGTCTACGGTTTCCAACAACAACACCCTCACAACAAATGGCAAACACAAAGAGAAAAGCGATATCCAACTCACCACAATTGTTTGGTGGAGATTGGATTTACACCCAAATTCTATAGCCAATAGTAATAGACAACTATGTGTATTAGTGGCTTGATAGAATAATATTCTAGATCACACAAAGATACGAATGAAGTCTTTGTGATCTAAATCAAATATTTTTCAAAATCCTTTTAAATAAAATCAGAGAGTAAGTAATATGGATTTTGAAAACAAATAGCCAAATAAAAATCGATCTTCAGAAAATAATATCTCAATGAAATACGAGATCAAGAATGTAAAACAGATTTGGCTAAGATAAATGAGAGCTGAGAATTTGAGAACTTTTAGAACTTTTGCGCAAGAGAATTTTGATTTCAAGAGTTGTTGTTTTTTCTCAAAGAAATAGTCCTCTATTTATAGGTGAAAACGGTGAATTCGAAATTCAAATTCATTTGACTTTTGCCCCAAAAATCATGGGAATAATAAATTAGAGATACGTCAAAAGTCAAGTCAAAACGTCGAATTTCGATAGCTGGTAGTCGACTCCCTGGGATTGGTAGTCGACTCCCAAAGTGTTTCAAAAGATAATAATTCTCAGCTGGTAATCAACTCCCGCTCCTTGGTAGTCGACTCCCAGAGGAGTTTCTTCTGAGATACAGCTAGTAAGTCATGTAGTTAGCTCCAGGGTGTAATGGAGTTTCACTACGAAAATATAAAGCGACTAGCAAAAGCTCTTAATAACTTTGAAAATGATTTTAAAATTATTTAAAATGTTTATCTTCGAAATCATTTGTGTGTGTGTGTGTTTTGTCTATACGTTTGGCTTTAACATAAACCTAAGAAGGACACAACTCACACATTGTAGACTATGACACGTCTTTGGAAGCTTGATCAACTGATGATGATGTAGATGCGAGCTTCTCTTGAGCTTCTTTTCCATTTTGAGCTTTGAGCTTCATCATTGATCTGGTAACGTTTGTCCTTGTCTTTGAGCGTGGATTGCACTTCTCTGGAGTATGCATGAAGCTTTTCATTTGTCGCACAACCTGCACACTTAGTCGTAGTGTAGTTAGTACACTAAGCTTCATTTGTTGTGCTCATCTTCAAAATCACTTGGGGCGGAATTCAATTTCCATGACTCTCCCCCTTTTTGATGATGACACCCAAATGAAAAATGAAGTAAGTTGACATAATAATATGACATGAAAATAAAACTTACTCCCCCTGCATCGAAGCCGTTAGCAAAACAATACATTCAGTACATTCATTTTTGCATTTATAAACTTTCTCCCCCTTGTCATCAACAAAAAAAATTACATAAAACAATTAATCCTTAATTCTTTTTCTCTAACAATACCCAATTCTCTACGAAGTTTAGAGAATGTATCTTTTTGTAGAGGTTTTGTTAGAATATCTGCAACTTGATATTCAGAGGAGATAAACTTAAGTTCAACATCCTTTTTGACACAGTGATCATCTATAAATCTGTGTCCAATATCAATATGCTTTGTTCTAGGATGAAGAACAGAGTTTTTATTGAGATTAATAGTGCTTTTATTATCACAATAAATTACACAAGTAGATGTATCAATACCATAATCTACGAGGACTTGTTTCATCCAAAGTATTTAGGCACAGGCAAGTCCGGCAGCTATATACTCTGCCTCAGTGGTGGATAGTGAAACCGAACTTTGTTTTTTGCTAAACCACGAAACAAGGGAATGTCCAAGAAAGTGACATGTTCCACTTGTACTTTTTTCTTGTGGCTTTACAACCCGCATAATCTGCGTCACTAAAGGAAGTTAAATTAAATGTGCCGCCTTTGGGATAAAATAGTCCAAGGTCAGAAGTGGTTTTAAGATATCTAAATATGTATTTTACCGTTTTAAGATGTGATTCTCTAGGATCACATTGAAATCTAGCACATGCATAAACACTAAACATAATGTCAGGTCGGTTAGCGGTTAAATAAAGTAACGAACCGACCATACCTCGATATGTTTTCTGATCGACCTTTTTACCTGCTTCGTCTTTGTCTAAAGAAGTGGAAGTTGCCATCGGTATGTTCTTACCTGATGCAGTTTCCATCCCGAATCTTTTGATCAAGTCTTTGGCATACTTCGTTTGATGAATAAACGTTCCTTATTTTCCCTGTTTGATTTGTAATCTGAGAAAGTAAGTGAGCTCAACATGTGGCTCACTTCAAATTCTTCCTGCATTAACTTAGGAAACTCTTGACAAAGATCTTCATCAGTAGATCCGAAAATGATGTCATCTACGTAAATTTGGATAAGAATAATATCATCATGAATTTTCTTAACAAATAGATGTTGAGTATTGGTGTTTTATACCAATCTTATTTTGATGATGATCACAACATTATGTTGTTGCTAATGATTCTCATGTTTTAGTCTCACAGTTTAATTCCTAGAATATCTTTCTTGGAGACTAATCACTTGGTGCAAGGATGGACATCAAGTGAAGAAGGGCCATAGTTTGGACTCAAGGAGTGCCAAAGCTTGAAGATGGTGGAGAGCACTCAAGGCATCAAGATTGAAGACTTAGACTCTTTGAGAAGCATTGTAATCCATGGATTTTACTTTATTGCTTTCTCTCTCTTTTGAGTCTAGGGTTAATGTAATACCTTGTTAGATGGTTTACTCATTCATGCATATCCATTTAACCATCTTAGTGAGCCTTAGGATTATCATAGAATCCAACCCAATAGGTTCACTCTGTCCAAAGACTCATTTGGAGTCTCTGGCTTTCCGTCAGTCGCCTGCTGAAGGAAACACAGTCGACTGGGTGATTTCCAGTCGCCTGTAGAATCTTCTACAGTCGTCTGGCATGCACAGCTCAAGTCAACATTTCAATTGACTCAAACTTAAGCTTTATGCACAGTCGTCTGTCGATCAGTTTACAGTCGCCTGTATGTTAACAGCTGCCTGGAGATTGGTCATCAGTCACATGTATAGCGTAAGTGAATTCTCTGCTTCTCTCTGTTGTTTCTCCATCTCTTACAGCAGACGACTAATGAAGAATATACAGTCGCCTGATTTCTTGACAGTCGACTATAGTATTAACATCAGTTACCTGTGCGAAGAATTGGAGAAAGAGTGCAGCTCTCTGTTTCGATCCATCCCCTGCAACAGTCGCCTACTGAAGGATTAATATGCGCATGTCCTGTTTGTCAGTCGACTGTATTGACTTCATCAGTCGACTGTCCTGGCTCAGATTATATCCCTTGGATATTTTCTAGCCGTTGATCAGTCGACTGTCTTTTGATCATCAGTCGAATGTTCCTGTCGTTTTCACCCAGTTTCTAGTCGTTGCAGATTTGTTCATTTGGCTGTTTCTTTGGGTTTTTGGGCTTGATATGGGGTTCCTATATATATGAGTGTACTTCCATCACTAGAGAACTCTTGCCAACACTTGATAACTCTTGTCTCTATAGAAAATCTCAAGAGATCTATAAACAACTCTCAAGCTCCCTCATTTCCCTCAATTGAGCATTCATCTTTCTTCATGCATTGAAGTCCAGCTCAAGGGAAATCATCCAAGTGCTCTCAAGCATATCACAACACTTGGAGATCCTCTTCCATGCCTTGCATCCATTCATGAGTAAGCATCTCAAGGCATAGGTAAGAGTATTTACTTTACTTGGTGTAATTTGTTTTCCTATTTCTCTTTGTTGGATTAGGATACTCTCTTTGTGGGAGTTTCTCTATTTGTGAGAGGTTGTCTCTTTGTGGGACTAGGGAATTCTCTTTGTGGGAATTAACTCTCTTTGTGGGAGTTCTAGTGTCCTAGTGTAGGGCTAACCCTAATTTTATGAGTGGGAGTTAGTGATTCTCAGTGTGGAAGTCTTGATCCTCGTGTAGGATTGGTTGGGTTCTTGTGTAGGGCATAAATCCTCTTTGTGGGATATCTCCTTGTGAGATTTGTATTCACTTCTCTGTGTAGGAATATAGTGAATATTGGTGTGGCTAGATGTACCCAAGTTTAGGGAACCAGGGTAAAACTGTGTGTTTGCATTTGGATTGATTGTGCCTTTTAATTCCTCTTGCATTTATAATTCCGCATTTGCAAGTTAAATTTTAATTGGACAATTTTATTGCCATTACACTATTCACCCCCCTAGTGTGTGTTGTTAGTATTGCAAGGGTAAGGCGATCCTTACAATTGGTATCAGAGCGAGGTTAACGCATACTGCAACTATGTCATTCAACGCTACATCCGCGTGCCATGAAGAAGGTCACTCAACCGTTCGAGCCCCGCCCTTCAACGGAACCAACTACCCTAGTTGGAAGATCAGGATGATGGTCTACTTAAAGGGTCACGACCTTTGGGACATCACGGAGTCATATTTCGAGGATCCTACTTCACCCGCGGCCTCGAGAACTAAAGTGGAGAAGGATTCGATCAGAGTCAATGCTAGGGCTATGTGTGTACTCCACTACGCCTTCACTCCGAATGAGTTCGATCGCATCTCCATGTGCAAATCGGCCAACAATATTTGGCATACTTTGGAGATTTCTCATGAATTGCTTCTTCAACATAAGGAGGAAGTTCAACCAACCAAGCCCGATAATGAAAAGGGGGTTGCACTCCATCTTGAGAAGGAGTCATTCAAGTGGAAAAAGAAATTCCATCAAGAAACTCCGAGTAAAGAAGAAGATGATATTAGCGATGATGATTACATCGAACTTGCCAAGCAAGTCAAGAATTTCAAGGCATTCCTCAAGGACAAACAAGGTATGTCTTCGTCAAAGTTTGCCTCTCATTCTAACAAACTGATTTGTTTCAATTGCAGTGGAAGAGGTCATGTTGTTACCGAATGCCCTTCCAAACCCACTAAAGATACCTATAAGGGTAAAGGGAAGAAACATTGGAAAGCCAAGTCCGAGGTCAAGAACCAAAAGAAGGAACTTATTGGCACATTTGATGATTCTGATGTGGACACATCAAATGATGAAGAAGAATGATGCTTCATGGCTAATAGGGAAGAATTTTCGTCAAGCTCAAGCGAGGAGGAAAGCAATGAGGAAGTCGAGGAGGAAAGCGATGAGGAAGCTGAGGAGGAAAAGCCATCCTATGAGGAGCTTGAATATCGCCTAAATATGGCCTCCAATTTGGCAAGTAAGTGCATCGATTCATATGATAAAATGAAAGCTAAACTTGATAATGCTATGAGTAGGGTGCATGATTTAGAATCGTCTAGTGCAAATATTCATGATGAAATGCATGTTTGCGACACTAGTGAGAGAGACACACTTCTCTCTCAAGTTAAGGAATTGAGCCTTACAAATGAAAAACTTGTTGCTCAATACCTTAGCTTAGATGCTCACATTCAACAACTTACGTTGAAATGTGAGGATGAATCCCGTAAGCTCATAAGCTTTGTGTATTCTAGGGATTCACTCCACGATTTGTTAGAAAAATAACATCCGGCAAATCATAGAGGAGGTCTGGGTTATATTCAAAATGTGGTTCCCAAACCCACCTCTAATTCCTCATATGGTGCAAATACAAGAAATATTGCTAAAGCACCTAAGAAGAATCACCATGCTTTCTTGTACAACAATAACATCACCAAGAAGCATGTAGATCACGAGGTAATGAGGAAGAATGAAAAATCTTCATTTTTTGCTAAGAAGCAAAATCCTCACTCTTTGCATGCCAAGAAATTCGTTTCTACACTTAAGCATGCCACATCCCCCCTCTTGCAAAGGCAAAACCCTTGCCTAGGAATTCCTTGAGATTATGGATTCCCACTAAGGTTAGAGTGCAAAAGAGGGATAGTTACATCAACTCTCTAGTTAGGGATGTGATTGCCTCATGTGATTACATTAGGAAATCAAACTCCTCTTGGGTTTGGTTGCCTAATGTTTAGGTTCCCCACACACATTTGCATATTGCTTGGGTATTGTGCTTAATGCTATATTTATGCATACCCATTGGTTGTGTGTGTGTTTCATGTTTTTGAAAATACTTTCTATTATATGTATTTTTCATGAAAATGGGAACCTTGAGGTTTATTGACATGCATGCATTTTTGATCCATGTGTATATTAATGGGGGAGTTAATATATTATATGTTTAAATTATTTTAAGACATATTTTAACTCTCATTTCGGAGGTTATTTGAGATCATTATTTACATTTGGTTATTTTGGGTCTCAAACCAAACCTCTTGTTTATTACCAACATGTTTCATGTTTCATTGTTTTTGGCAATATCCTTGTGTATCATTGAAGCTTGATTTTTCCATATCTATTGCTTTGATACACTTTAGGCCCATGGCTCCATTAATTATAATTGGTATTAGATCCTATAAGTCAAGAGTTGACCATTTCTATGATCTAGGGGGAGCATGGGATAGTGAAGTAATACCCACTAAATTTTTAAATTTGGTATCATACATATCTTTCTTTTCTTGCATATTGTCACATCTTGGTTAAGATGACAAAGGGGGATATTTTTGATGTCCACCTTTTTGTCGATGTCAAGGGGGAGAGATATATGCATTATGTAATCATATCTATATGGGGAGAGATATATACATATGCATATGGGGAGAGATATCTCTATAGGGAGAGATATATGGGATTAGTTAAACCATTCATGTTTGCATGCTTTTATCCTTTGCAATTGGTTTATGTAATCCATACCTATTATATACCACCATGTTTTTATTGGTATTATGAGTATTTACCATTGTGTAGCTCATTATGTAATTGGTGCATATAAGTAGGGGGAGATCATTAGCATTGTGCTTTAATTCTTTATGATTTACATAATGTGTGTCATCATCAAAAAGGGGGAGATTGTTGAGTATTGGTGTTTTATACCAATCTTATTTTGATGATGATCACAACATTATGTTGTTGCTAATGATTCTCATGTTTTAGTCTCACAGTTTAATTCCTAGAATATCTTTCTTGGAGACTAATCACTTGGTGCAAGGATGGACATCAAGTGAAGAAGGGCCGTAGTTTGGACGAAAGGAGTGCCAAAGCTTGGAGATGGTGGAGAGCACTCAAGGCATCAAGATTGAAGACTTAGACTCTTTGAGAAGCATTGTAATCCATGTATTTTACTTTATTTCTTTCTCTCTCTTTTGAGTCTAGGGTTAATGTAATGCCTTATTAGATGGTTTACTCATTCATGCATATCCATTTAACCATCTTAGTGAGCCTTAGGATTATCATAGAATCCAACCCAAGAGGTTCACTCTATCCAAAGACTCATTTGGAGTCTCTGGCTTTCCGTCAGTCGCCTGCTGAAGGAAATACAGTCGACTGGGTGATTTCCAGTCGCCTGTAGATCCTTCTACAGTCGTCTGACATGCACAGCTCAAGTCAATATTTCAATTGACTCAAAATCTAGCTATACGCACAGTCGTCTGTCGATCAGTTTACAGTCGCCTGTATGTTAACAGCTGCCTGGAGATTGGTCATCAGTCGCCTGTATAGCGTAAGTGCATTCTCTGCTTTTCTCTGTTGTTTCTCCATCTCTTACAGCAGACGACTGATGAAGAATATATAGTCGCCTGATTTCTTGACAGTCGACTGTAGTATTAACATCAGTTACCTGTGCGAAGAATTGGAGAAAGAGTGCAGCTCTCTATTTCAATCCATCCCCTGCAGCAATCGCCTGCTGAAGGATTAACAGGAGCCTGTCCTGTTTGTCAGTCGACTGTATTGACTTCATCAGTCGACTGTCCTGGCTCAGATTATAGCCGTTGGATATTTTCTAGCCGTTGATCAGTCGACTGTCTTTTGATCATCAGTCGACTGTTCCTGTCGTTTTCACCCAGTTTCTAGCCGTTGCAGATTTGTTAATTTGGCTGTTTCTTTGGGTTTTTGGGCTTGATATGGGGTTCCTATATATATATATATATATATATATATATATATATATATATATATATATATATGAGTGTGCTGCCATCACTTGAGAACTCTTGACAACACTTGATAACTCTTGACTCTATAGAAAATCTCAAGAGATCTATAAGCAACTCTCAAGCTCCCTTATTTCCCTCAATTGAGCATTCATCTTTCTTCATGCATTGAAGTCCACCTCAAGGGAAATCATCCAAGTGCTCTCAAGCATATCACAACACTTGGAGATCCTCTTCCATGCCTTGCATCCATTCATGAGTAAGCATCTCAAGGCATAGGTAAGAGTATTTACTTTACTTGGTGTAATTTGTTTTCCTATTTCTCTTTATGGTATTATGATACTCTCTTTGTGGGAGTTTCTCTATTTGTGAGAGGTTGTCTCTTTGTGGGACTAGGGAATTCTCTTTGTGGGAATTAACTCTCTTTGTGGGAGTTCTTGTGTCTTAGTGTAGGGCTAACCCTAATTCTATGAGTGGGAGTTAGTGATTCTCTGTGTGGGAGTCTTGATCCTCGTGTAGGATTGGTTGGGTCCTTGTGTAGGTCATAAATCCTCTTTGTGGGGTATCTCCTTGTGAGATTTGTATTCACTTCTCTGTGTGGGAATATAGTGAATATTGGTGTGGCTGGATGTACCCAAGTTTGGGGAACCAGGGTAAAACTGTGTGTTTGCGTTTGGATTAATTATGCCTTTTAATTCCTCTTGCATTTATAATTCCGCATTTGCAAGTTAAATTTTAATTGGGCAATTTTATTGCCATTACACTATTCACCCCCCCTCTAGTGTGTGTTGTTAGTATTGCAAGGGTAATGCGATACTTACAATAGAGTGGTATCTATTTTTCCAACAGTGTAACCTGAGTCAATTAAAAATTTTCTTAATCTTTCATACTAAGCTCTTGGAGCTTGTTTTAGGCCCTATAAGGCTTTGTTTAATTTGTACACATATCCTGTTTTCTTATCATGTTCAAATCCGGGAGGTTGTTCAACATAGACTTCCTCCTTTATGATCCATTCAGGAATGCGCTTTTCCCATCCATCTGGTATAATTTAAAGTTTTTATATGATGCAAATGCAAGTAGCATCCTAATAGATTCTAATCTAGCAACAGGAGCGAAAGTTTCATCGAAATCTATACCTTCCTCTTGTGAGTATCCCTGTGCTGCTAACCTTGCTTTATTTCTTAACACATTTCCATCTTCGCCTAGTTTGTTCCGATACACCCATTTAGTACCGATAACTGGACGATCTTCCGGTCTAGTTACTAACTCCCATACTTGATTGCGCTCAAATTGTAGAAGTTCTTCTTGCATGGCTTCAATCCACGCTTCATCTGCAAAAGCTTCTTCTACCTTTTTCGGCTCAACATTAGAAACAAATGCAACATGTGTCAAGTGTTCTATTTGAGATCTAGTTCTAATTCCTGCATCAATATCACCTATGAATTGTGTGTGTGGGTGATGTGTGACTTCATGGAATGATTTAGGCAAAGAACTAGAAGTGTTATTAACAGTGATAGATTCATTATCAGGAGTGGGTGCAATGATTATGTTATCATCATCTTTATAAGCAGTGTTATGAGAGAGAGATTCATCAAATGTTACATGTAAAGTTTCAACAATAGTTTCGGAACTTTTATTGTAGATTCTATATACCTTACTATGTAAAGAATAACCGATAAATATGCCTTCATCCGCTTTGGAGTCAAATTTATCTAGATTTTCTTTAGTGTTCAGAATATAGCATTTACAACCAAAAACTCTGAAGTAAGATACTTTCGGAATTTGTTGGAGCAATAATTCATAAGGAGTCTTTTCAAAAGGTTTTCTTATTAAAACTTTGTTTTGAATATAGCACGCGGTTGCTACAGCTTCCGCCCAAAAACTTTTTGGAAGGTTGCTTTCACACAACATTGTTTGTGCACACTCTTGGAGTGTTCTATTTTTCCTTTCAACTACTCCATTTTGAGGAGCAGCTCTAGGAAAAACAAAAGTATGAGAAATGCCTCGTTCTTCACAAAATTGTTTAAAAAGTTCATTTTCAAATTCACCACCGTGATCACTTCTTAAAGAAATAATTTTCAAAGAGTATAAGCGTTCAATTCTTTTGAAAAATATTTCGAATTCACGGAAGGCATCATTCTTATGAGTTAAGAATAATACACACGTATATCGAGTAAAATCATCAACTATGACAAATATGTATTTAGAGTTACAAAGAGATGGGGTTCTAGTTGAGACAAACAAGTCCATATGAAGTAGTTCAAGTGGCCTATTCGAACTGAGGGCTCCAATATTCTTAAATGAACTCTTACGCATTTTGCCAAATTGACATGAATCACATATTTTATCTAATTTAAAATTAATTTTGGGAAGTCCTTGCACCAACTCTTTCCTAGAAATCTTATCCATGTTTTTGATGTTCACATGACCAAAGCGTCTATGCCAGAGCAACAGGTCATTTGTTGAAACAATTAAACATACATTTGAGTCACATTCATTTAATCTAAGTACATAGATATTTTCTACTCGCTTACCTCTAACAAGAATGTTTTTCATATCCTTGTCGTAAACTAAACAGGAGTCAAGTGTAAAGAGAACCTTCATACCTTTGTCGCATAGTTGGCTTATGCTCAACAAATTGTGCTTTAGCCCATTTACCAGGCTTACGTCTTTGATGAGTAATTTTGAAGGACTGCCAATGTTGCCTATTCCAGCAATTTTACCTTTCTTGTTGTCGCCAAATGTCACGGTTCCGCCGTCATACATTCTTAGAGCGCTAAGTAGTCTTGCGTTCCATGTCATGTGCGCGGAGCATCCGCTATCCATTATCCATATGTCATGAAAGAAGATAATTTTGACACGTTTGGTACCCACTTATGATTGAGTCCGATTTGTTAGAAAAAATTTTCTATCATTATGTATAGTCTTAAATGTTGGGTATCGAAAGAATATACATGAAGCGTGTGGATACCCTAATACATGTACATATGAGAGAGTCATTTATTAGGAACCCAAATTCGATTTGAATTTGATTTCCTATGTACAATTCCTAACATGGTGGAAACATAAGTATTCTTCTCATGTTTGTTTAAATGTTTTGGTACCCAAATTGTTTAGTTAGCAAAACTATTATAACCATGTATGTGATGTGCATTGTGTGTAACATGATTGTGATGATAATATTTATCATAATAATTATGCTTGGCCTTTTTGCTATAAACCAGAGTATTTTGTTTCAAATTTTTACTACAATATTTTGAACTATTTTATCATTAGAGGTAGATGCACACATACAGGATATGATAGCTTTTACATTTGGTTTTTTCTTAACCTTTTCAAGTCGTAGAACAAGTTCCTCATGTTTAATCTTACTAGAAGATAAATTACTTGCGAGAAGATTGAGTTTATCATTCAAGGTAGAAACATTCATAGCATATTCAGATTTTAGAGCATCATAATCACATACCAATTTATCATACTTGTTGATCAATTCTTTTTAATCATTACAAGAGAGTTTTAGAGACTGATGTTCGTTAGTAAGAGAGTCAAATTCATTCTTGAGTTTATCATGTTCTTCATGCAAAGTCTTATGCTTTTTGTCTAGAGTTTTGTGCTTCTTTGACAAACGTTCATATTCTCTATAAAGATTTTCATATGCGCTTGCAATATCAAATTCATTTTCTTCATCGGAACTAGAATCACTTACCTCGCTCTTGTCATTCTGAAGAGCCATCATGCATAGTTCTTCATCGTTGGCTTGAGGTATCTTTATGAGTGTTTGGATCTCATTAAATCTTGATCCGAATCTTTCGTCCAACAAGTTTAAGATTTGGTGTGCAGTTTCTGCCTTTTCTATAAGATCTAGCATTTGATCAGTTAATCCAGTGTAAAGTAAATGCATTACCTTTATGTTGTTGAAGTAGGCTTCCTCTTGATCAGGATTCCATTGAGTTTATGGTATGATTGGGATATCGTATGGTTCTATAGAGATCTCATGTATTTCAGATCTTGTGCCTCCAAGAAGATCTCCATTCTCCTTCTCCATTGAGAGTAAAAGTTGCCGTTGAAGATCGGAGGAGTATGAGTGTTGCAGACGTTTGTTGATGCCTTCATTTTGAACTTGCTCTGATACCAAGTGTTGGATCCTGTGGATGACAAACAACACTATAAGGGGGGGTTGAATAGTGTTGTATAAAATAAATTTTTTTTGTTCTTAATAGATTAGCACAATTCAAATCATTCTAATGTTGCCTAAGAAACCAAGTAGAGTGATTTACGCTTGGTTCTTAATCAACTCAATAAATCTTCAAAAATCAAATCAGAGATTAAAAATCTTCTGGTAGTCGACTCCCTATGAACAGTAGTCGACTCCCAGAGGGAAATTAAGCACAACTCAATTAGTTAAATACTTAATGAAGATATATAAGATTGCACAAACATACAGATAC
This sequence comes from Scilla litardierei, assembly GCA_030789695.1. Taxonomy (NCBI): domain Eukaryota; kingdom Viridiplantae; phylum Streptophyta; class Magnoliopsida; order Asparagales; family Asparagaceae; genus Scilla; species Scilla litardierei. The sequence continues at coordinate 176,170 of JAULAV010008031.1, read as the reverse complement.
ACAAACTGATCTTTACAGTATATTATAAATGAATTACAAGAATAATATTCAACAAACAAATGAACAAAGTAAATGAGAATTGCTTGCAGAGATAAATGATCAAACACAGATAAGCAAACACAGACACAAGGATTTTTATCTTGGTTCCCCACAACTTGGGTACGTCCAGTCCCCGACCAATCCGGTACGAGATTTTTCACTATCTGCCTTTGCAAATACAAGCACCTAACTTCACTTGTTAGGATTTCCAACAACCTAGTCTTAACCAGGATTTCCAACCGTAACACCTAGACTTGTCTAGGGTTTCCAACAACAACACCCTCACAACAAAGGGCAAACACAAAGAGAAAAGCGATATCCAACTCACCACAATTGTTTGGCGGAGATTGGATTTACACCCAAATTCTATAACCAATAGTAATAGACAACTATGTGTATTAGTGGCTTGATAGAATAAGATTCTAAATCACACAAAGATACGAATGAAGTCTTTGTGATCTAAATCAAATGTTTTTCAAAATCCTTTTAAATAAAATCAGAGAGTAAGTAATATGGATTTTGAAAACAAATAGCCAAATAAAAATCGACCTTCAGAAAATAATATCTCAATGAAATACCAGATCAACAATGTAAAACATATTTGGCTAAGAGAAAATGAGAGCTGAGAATTTGAGAACTTTTAGAACTTTTGCATAAGAGAATTTTGATTTCAATAGTTCTTTTTTTCTCAAAGAAATAGTCCTCTATTTATAGGTGAAAAAGGTGAATTCGAAAGTCAAATTCATTTGACTTTTTCCCCGAAAATCATGGGAATAATAAATTAGAGATACGTCAAAAGTCAAGTCAAAACGTCGAATTTCGACAGCTGGTAGTCGACTCCCTGGGATTGGTAGTCGACTTCCAGAGTGTTTCAGGTGAAAATAATTCTCAGGTGGTAGTCGACTCCCACTCCTTGGTAGTCGACTCCCAGAGGAGTTTCTTCTGAGACACATCTAGTAAGTCATGTAGTTAGCTCCAGGGTGTAATGGAGTTTCACTACGAAAATGTAAAGCGAATAGCAAAAGCTCTTAATAACTTTGAAAATGATTTTAAAAGTATTTAAAATGTTTATCTTCGAAATCATTTGTGTGTGTGTGTGTGTGTGTTGTCTATACGTTTGGCTTTAACATTAACCTAAGAAGGACACAACTCACACACTGTAGACTAGGACACGTCTTCGGAAGCTTGATCAACTGATGATGATGTAGATGTGAGCTTCTCTTGAGCTTCTTTTCCATTTTGAGCTTTGAGCTTGATCATAGATCTGGAAACGTTCGTCCTTGTCTTTGAGCATGGATTGCGATTCTCCGGAGTATGCATGAAGCTTTTCATTTGTCGCACAACCAGCACACTTAGTCATAGTGTAGTTAGTACACTAAGGTTCATTTGGTGTGCTCATCATCAAAATCACTTGGGGTGGAATTCAATTTCCATCACCCGTTGCACTGCTTGCTCTAGTTTTGGTCAGGCTCAGTGTTCAATCAAAAAGGTCGCTAATAAGCCCTCTTCCCAAATAGATGCTACTGCTCCTGAGTCTAACGACACATCATCTAATGGGGGTGAACTTGGGGACATGTAGCAATTCAGGAGGGGAAACTTAGGGTTCTGAGGAAGGGGAAATAATTGAGGAGGTGACTAAGGATGCAGAGGATATTCTGGTGCTGAACTTGAGCTCTATGGAGGCCCCAGCAACTTCTGCTGCTGGAATTGTCTCAGATTCTACTATTGAGGTTGATCAAATTTCTGACACTAATCAGGTATCCAACAAACATACTTATGTTCCAGTCTCCAGTACCAGTGATATATCACGGCCCATTTTATTTGAGGAAGGTGATTATAGCCGTACAATTGAAGCTATGTCCAGAGCAAGGGAAGTTGCGGTAGACCCACCAACTATGGGGCCTGAGACTCCTTCTTAGTGTTATGTTTCTAACCCATCTCTTCTACAGCAAGATACTGATCAAAAATTACACTCAGAGTGGAGCACCCCAAATCTAGAATGGACAGAGGAGCACATTGCGCTCAAGGAGTCGGTGGCTCAGCACAAGGAGAAATCTGCCTAGGTTTTCCCTGTCCGGCGAAGTTCTCGTATTGCAGGCAGTTCCAGTGCTTGCCCTCCAACCAATCTATCTAATGTCCATTAATTTTTGGAATACTAGGGGCCTTAATAACCCCTCTCGTCATACTGACCTAAAGCTTAGATTGAGTAAAATTAAACCATCTATTGTCTGTTTGCTTGAAACTAAGGTAAAAGCCTGCAATGAATCCAGAATCACCAAATGCTTTGGTAGAGACTGGGTTAGTTTGGATAACATGGGTCATTGTAAAGGAGGTAGAATTGTGATTTTATACAATGCTTGTATCTGGAGTTGAGTGCTTGTTTCATCTTCTGCACAGTACATTTCATGTTCATTCACTAATTTTGGGGGCTTTAATATGACACTTACAGCGGTATATGGCTTGCAATATTTCCAGCTCCAGCTTGCCTCTCTGGGATGATCTTGTTGCTGATTCAAAATTGGTTAACTCGTTGCCTTGGTTATTAGGTGTTGACTTCAATTGCATACATAGTTCCAATGCAAAGCTGGGGGTCGGTTGGTTGATTTGGCTGCTATGGATGCTTTCAATACTACTATCAGAAGCTGCCAGCTTATTGAGCTAAAAACTGTGGGATGTTGGCTTAGCTGGAACAACAGACGCATATGATCTACTCACCTGGCGGCTCGTTTGGACCGTACACTCTGCAATGCTAACTGGTTACGTCTTCTATCACACTCCCACTGTGAATACTCTGAAGCTGGTATTAGTGATCATTCGGTTATGACTATCCACCTTCACTCTAAGGTAATCCCCACTCCTAAATAATTCAGATTTTATAATTCTTGGGCATCTTACCCTGGGTACCAAGAGGTGGTCTGTAATGCCTGGGAAGTTTATGCCCTATGAAAAGACTGGTCGATAAACTGAAATTCCTTAAGTTGAAGCTTAAAAAATGGGCAGCCGATTACAGAGATAGCCTAAACGTTAGTTCTTGTCAAAGGAGGCTTGAAATGCCGCAAAATGATCCTAATTTGAGCTCTGATCTGAATGTCCAAACATTGGAGAAATTGGCAACTTACAAGCTTGCACATGGTTTAGATGTGGAGGAATCAGATTTAAGGCAAAAAATTCGATAGAATTGGCTGACTTTGGGAGATAGGAAGTATAAATTCTTTTATACTGCAATGAAGGCCCGTCACTGCCACAATAGCCTCAGCCATCTTGTTAACTCTAATGGAGAAAGGAATTCTAGCACCGATTCTCTTAGGGATGAGGCTCCCCTCTACTACTTGAACCTATACAATCAAAATCATTATTGTACTGAATTTCCCAAGCTTAGTCCCAAGCGTAAGCTTACTACAGATGCTTCTATTTGGATGGATCGTAATATATCTGCCTCCGAGATTAAAACTGCTACTTTCCAAATTGGTAAGGATAAAGCTCCATGGCCTGATGGTTTCAATGCCTACTTTTTTCAAAATGCTTGGGGAACCATGGGTGAGGATGTCATATCTGCTGTCTCCTCCTTTTTTAGATCTGGTAGTATGCTCCGTCAAATTAATCATACTTTCTTAACTCTCGTTCCCAAAAATGCCAAGTCAACGAGCTTGGGTGATTACAGGCCGATAGCGTGTTGTAATGTCATCTATAAAATTATTAGTAAGGTTGTTTGCAACAGGTTGAAGATGGCTATCAGTGAGTTAATATCGTAGGCAGGCTACATTCTTAAAATGCAGGTTGCTTGCTGATTGTACCCTCATTGCCCATGAACAGATACGTGACTTTAGCAATCGTATGGGGGCCAGAGCTTGCATCAAATTGGATCTGCGCAAGGCTTTTGATAGCATGAACAGAAAATTCATCTTATACATGTTACATCAGATGGGGTTCCGGAGCAGGTTTATTAATTGGATTTCAAAATGCATTTCTATTCATTTCTACTCCAACCTTCTCAGTTTTGATTGATGGCTCTCCTGAGTGTTATTTCATCTCTAATTGGGGTTTACGCCAAGGGGGCCCCCTTTCTCCCTACCTTTTTGTGCTTGTAATGGAAGCTTTTTCTTTGCTCATGGCTAGAGCTGAATCCTTACAATCTATTCAACCCATGAGACGATCCTGATCTATCTCCCACCTTTTGTTTGTTGATGACCTATTAGTGTTCTGTCGTGCTAACTCTTCCACCATTAAGGGCCTGAAGGATCTACTTCATACTTTCAATCTTCACTCTGGGCTTCTGGTCAACTGGGATAAGAGTTCGTCAATATTCAGCAAAGGTACACGCAACCCTAGAGGTATGACTGGTATTCTTGGTATCAAATTGGTTTCTTCTCTTAGTACTTACCTGGGTTTGCCTCTATCCTCTAAGTACCCTAAGGCGTCTAGTATGGTTGCTTGATTGATAAGTGTAAAAAAAGACTTCTGGGTTGGTCTTCCTCCTTATTATCTATATCTGGAAGGATTGGACTAGTTCGTTCTGTGATTTATGGCATGGTGGCCTTCTGGATGCAAGAATATTGTATTCAAACAACTATTATTCGTATAATCAATTCTGCATGCAGAAAATTTATTTGGGGTAAACTTCACTCTTGGGACTGGAAAGACCTATGCGCTCCTAAGAAGGAAGGCGGAGTTGGGTTGCGAATGCTTAGTGATTTAAACACAGCCTCTGGTGTTCGTTTAACAGAAGATTCCTTGCCACTAATGGGTTATGGGCGCAAATGATGCGGAAACAGCATGCAGCAGAAACCTCCGGATTCTATTCTGCAAAACCGAGACAAGCATAATTAGGTACATGGAAATTCCTTCTTAGGCATCGTACCACATCCCAAAAGCTCATCAAGTGTCACGCACCGCTTCCCAAAATGACGGAAGTAAGACGTGACAAAGGTCCGCATGGGCCGGAGCTGTGAGGCTCAGACCCAATAAGCATCTGTAGAGTTACCATTTAATAACACAGGTTCTTGCGTTTTATAAAATTTGTAACAACAGAAAGTACTGGAAGAAAGATGCATTCATTTTATTCCATCAAGATATCCAGAAGTACAAGAGTCTAAAACGGAAAGTAAAGCCCATCATGGTTACAACAACAGAAAGTAAAATAATGATGCAAGCACCCAACATAGGCAGAAAAGTAAACGGTGCTACGCACCCGAACTAGAAAGCGATAAAAACCTCTGAGGATCAGTAACAGGGTAGTAGCTCTTGGACTGGTCATTGTTAGGAAAGTACTCCAGGTCAACGTCCACCGGCTCCACGTCCTTAGGTAGCTCTGGCTCGACCATGTGCTCTGGCCCGGTACCTGACGTACAACACCCAAGAGAAAAGGAGCTGTACGTCAGGTAAAGTCTACAAGGAAAGGTTAGACTCTACTGCAAGTGTGAAACAATTTTTACTAAACAATGTTTTACTAGTTGATTACATGCAGTTGTGATGACATGACAGTTATACTATTATACAAGGAAAGTAAAAACGGAGCAGAAAAGTAAACGTGACAGACAATATCCGTAGCGTGTGCCACTGGATACAGGACTAGACTGGACCGGACAGGACAAGACAAGAAGTACCATGTGTGTCACGAAGGGTTCATGCCTTACGGTTCGAGGGCATTCTGACCCTCTTCCCGTGCGACCACTCAACCCTACCCCAAACCTAAGTGCTCAAGACAAGACAATATAGGAACACTCACTCTGCTAGGTGAGTGCCTCTATCCCCACTGTCGGTAGGGACACTCACTCTGCTAGGTGAGTGTCGGGCTTCCCGTAGGTGAATCTATACCACTATATAAGACCACTCACTCTGCTAGGTGAGTACCTCTATCTCCACGATCTGTAGCGTATCTCTCACTCCCTTGGTGAGCGACTAATGTTCCGTAGTGAAACTGTAATACAGATATCACTCTCGCTTGGAGAGCATCTGAAATGCCCATAGGCTTTTTGCAACACAGAGATCACTCTCGCGTGGAGAGTATCTGAAACTCCCGTAGGCTTTTTGTAACATGACATGACAAGTGTAAGGAATTGTTCTTTCTAGGGGGTCCATACACACACACACAGATAGAACCTAAAGTGTCAGGTGTTGTTACTGTTTGTGCTTAGACTTCGTCTCAAGTCTAAGCTGTCAAGGGGGTCCCGGACGCTATCATTTCACATCTGGTTCACTTTAGTCATACATTTGCAGTTTAAGGGTGATGGCCTAAACGTGGCCGAAAGTACGCAAGTAGAAACACTTGCCTGTGGCGACGAGTGAGTCGTCAGTTTGGAGCGTCTCATCGAAGCAGCGCGTTGATGAGGGTCCGTCTGAAATGGGACAATGGCGATGTCAGATCATGTTTTTCATCAATCATATTATGGTAAGTTTCTAAGTTCAGCGGGACTACCCTAATAGTCAAAGTCATGATTTTTGATTCGTTCCGCCTAATCGACGACTATCCTATGTGCACAGAAATCAAGTCCTGTCGTCGATGTCTAAGGTTGAACAAAATTTTAAATAGCTTAAATTAAACTTTAGTTATCGTTGCTGATTTTTAGATTAGGTTTTAGTTTTGCGACGGTGTAGGTTCTTACTACACGTTAGGGGGCTAACCTTTTTGACGTTTGATCGTAGAGCAGACGTCGGGTCTGAACGGTGATAGATTTGTGTCGTCAGTAATGTCTCGGCTGCAGGTAGCGTAGCGAGACATGTCCAGACATCGAGGTGGAGGCGAGAACAGCGAGCAAGCGTCGAGATCTCTTCCGTTGCGAGTAGCGCAACGGATCTACACGGCGGTGGCTACGACGTCAGAAAACACGCGAGATCGACGACGTGTGTGAACTCCTAGGAACAAAGGGGGCTACCGGGGATTGAAGGAGGTCGATGGGGGGTTGCTCGGCCTGCGGGGTTGCCGAAGAAACTACCAGCGGCGATGAACCGGACTGTTTTGCGGAGAAGAGGACAAATTTGATTATACCGATTGTTTGGATCCGCAGAGAGATGATACGGCCGAGGGAGAAGAAAAGGGCGATGGTAGCGGTAGAGGGGGTCGTGGGAAGTCAACGGCGGTGAGGGGGGTCGCCGTCTGCGAGGGGGGTCGCCGACAGTGACCGAAAAGCAGTGGACACTGGTTCGAAGGTGAAAAGGATAGATCTGAAAAATACCGGGTGTTTGGGTTCGTAGCGGGGTTACCACGGCTTGAGGAGGTAGAAAAGGTGGTGTAGTAGGTAGAGGGGGCTGTGTAGAGTCAACGACAGCGAGGGGGTCACCGGCAGCGGCAGGAAGCCGGTGGGCATGCGTTTGAAGGCAAAAAGGACAGTTTTGCACACCGGGTCGTTGTTTTGCGTCGCAGCAGAGAAGCGATGCGTTGAGGGGACAAACTGACACTTGCAGTAGGTAGAGGGGGTCAAGGGGAGTCCAATGGTGGTAGGTTAGTCACCGGCGGTGGCCATACGACAGCGGGCATGGCGTTTTTCCGGCAATGGACAGATCTGTCCAAAACCGGGTGTTGTTGTGTTTGAGAGGTGTTTTGAGAGGAGATAAGGAAGAGGGAAGAGGGAGAAGAATTGCAGGTGATAGAGGGGCTTGAGGGGAGTCGGATGGAGATGGAGATGGCCGTCGACGGTGGCTAGAGGGGCGGCTGCATGGGCGTTTTTCGGCGGGCCCAGATCTGGGCTGTGTTTGGGTTTTAAGGAGAGAAAGAGAGGAGGAGGGAGAGAGAGGAAGGAGGAGGAAGAGAGGGGGGTTGCCGGAGGCTGGGGGGTGGCGGGAGACCTCCCACCGGCGGCGAGGGGGAGCAGCAAATGCAAAGAGAAGGCGGCGGCAATGGGTTTGTGTGAATTGTTAGGGTTGTGCGGTTTGTTGTTGAAATAAGAGGAAGGTTACTAAATGGGTATAAAATGGGGTGTAGATTTGGGTGACTAGGAGAGAGGGTGTGAGGAGGGGGTGTGCAAAGAGGGGAAAAGGAGGGTGAGGGTAGCCGAAGAAAATCCCCACATGATACGTAAGGATTTCATTTGATATGGGATTAAGATTTGAATTTTGAATTTGATTAGGGATAAACGGGCTTTTGATATGATTAGTGGGTTTGGTTGGGCTAACGGTGTCCGAAAATTACGAAAAAAAATATCGGAAAGATCGTGACGAGGAGAGGCTCGGGGGTACGGTGGTCGATCGCGCGTTAGGTTCATAAAAAATGAACTAAAAAATAAAAATATTCGGCGTCGAAGTCTAAAGTTGCGACGTCTCTCCAATCAAAGCTGATTTGTGGGAGAACGACCAGTGAAATGACGTTTACTAAAAATCCCACAAATAACTACTCTTCCATACGGTCACAACGACATATCACAACACATATTTCAGATAGAAGAAAGGTCAAAGAAAAATACGCGTACTAAAGAAGAAAGTACGCGAAAAATACGAACGGTCGAAAAGCGGCCGTTACATTATACCCACCTTAGAGATGATTCCGCCCTCTGAACCACTTATACTAATAATAACAATATCTATATACACTTATGCCTAAAACTCCCATATTCCACATAATGATCGCTAATCCTATAAATTTTAATCAGTGTTCCTCAACAATTCATCATAACTCGTCTCTTTACTGAATAAGCTACAACTAGAATCACATCCTAGCACCTGACTATAGATCCACTTTACCGTGTACAAATCAACAATCATCTCGTCCCCAATATATCATCCATCATATTGACTCATAAATCTGTTCTCCATAATCAATGAACCATCAAGCCACATCTTATCCTTACCCTTAACAACTAATCTCCTAACCATACTAAATCCGTCTACCTAACCATCCATTCATCTCCACATGTCGTGTTATTTCCAATGTCTTCTCACGTCAACTTAATAATCAAGTCTTGATGCTTTAAATGCTCTACTCATTTCATGATAACTCTAAATCTTACTATACCTCCATAGCTTCTCCTATCTACCACTTGTCCAAGTTTCAGATCTGATAAGTACTCATCTCCCGGTGTACAATTTCATCCAACTAGAATTCTCCATTGAGTCCTTTACACATTGGTATAATTAAAAGTAAATAGATAAGTCTTGGACACCTCATTCCTTTCACCCAAATGATATCTAATCTAATATCCTTGTGTTCAAAATCAACTAATCACCGGTACAACATATCTCATCTCACTATATGCCTACCCGCAAACATAATCCTATAACAATAATAGCTAGTACTAACAATATCATAACAATAAAAAAATAACACTCCCGAAGAGGGAAAGAGAAGAAAAGAATGTTTAAAAAAACATGTTGGGTTGTGGTATTAGATGGGGAAGATGTAATGCCCTGCTAAGCTACTGCACACGTACTAAAGGGGGGGTGAATAGTACTTGAAATAATTAAGAGAGTTATTCCTAACTATTGTGCAATGAACAAACGATAATGCGGAATTAAACAACAATCAACAAGAATTAAAACATACGCAAACAAAGTATATTACTGGGTTCGGATCCACCCAAGTCTTACCGACTTGTTCCCGGTGATCCTACGTCCCAACCACCCGGATCCCCTCCGGATACTTGAGTTAGAAACCCTAACTCAAGATTTCCACTAACCCACTTGCGGAAACTCCACAAGTGCAATCGACCTACAATCGATGTCCGTGAATCCCACAACCCGGGATCACGCAAACTCTCACAACCGAGAGTATACAACAATTCAATTCAATGAAATGAAATAAACACTTACCTACAAAATCCTATGCCTTGAGTAAATCTTACCGAATTAGGGCAATGATGGATTTTAAGGAGAGAATGTCACTAAACCGAATCTCCACCAATAAGATCAGCGATCGAAGGCTAGGATGGGGGATGGTGACTTTGGATCAAGCTCTTGGCTTGGAAGGCTCACAATGGAGAGAATCTCTCTTGAGGAAATGGCTCAAAGAGTTGAGGGAGAGATTCTTGTGAGGAAGAGAAAGCTTTAGAATGGAGTTGAATAGATTCTCTTAGATTTCTCCAAATCTCTAAAATGGCAGCATTAAAACTTATGAAAGAGCCCCTCCAACTATATATAGGATAGAGGAGGGAGGGAGAGAAAAACGTTTCAAGAAAGGCTCCAACGGCTCTATTCTGAACCCAACTAGTCGGTCAAAGAACAACCACCGACCGACTAGTTCATCAACTAGTCGGTCGGTCAATCAACGTAGACCGACTAAAGAGTGAACATGGAATAGGTCGAAGTTCAGACAAAAGGAACTAGTCGGTCCAAGAAGAGTAGCTGACCGACTAGTTTCACAACTAGTCGGTCGGTTATTCAACCGAGACCGACTAAGAGATAAAACTGAAAGTCTGAGAACAAATTGATTTAGTCGGTCCAAGAACAAATGTTGACCGACTAGTTCATCAACTAGTCGGTCGCCAAATGTGCATAGACCGACTAACGATAAACAGTAAGTCAGGTGAGAATTGGCATGTACAGTAAAGCTCAACTAGTCGGTCTAAGAAGGAAAGTTGACCGACTAGTTCATCAACTAGTCGGTCGATCAATGAACACAGACCGACTAATTATAAACAGTAGCTCAGGCTCAAAAATGGAAGTTCACCTAGTCGGTCCAAGAAGGATTCCAACCCGACTAGTTTCATAACTAGTCGGTCGGTGAACCTTCTTTGACCGACTAACTGTAAACAGTAACTGAGCTGAAATTGAAAAGGCAAACTAGTCGGTTCATGTAGAGTTGCCGACCGACTAGATCATCATCTAGTCGGTTGGCTCTTCTACTTGAACAAACTAACATGCACTAGAAGTCGCGAATCGAAGTGCGAAGCTTCGGGAAAGATCGTATGGACTTCTACTAAGATCCTAGCTCTAAGGTATGAGCGAAATGAAGATTATAAAGTAAGTCCTACTCAAGGCTTAACATTCTATTCTATGAAGCTAGAAGACTATAAAATAAACCTTACGAGCCGTCTTCAAAGCTTCAATCTTCATTCTTGACTTCAATAAAACTCCTTGAGCTTCAACAAAGCTTCAGGCATACAATCACACATATTGAGAAGTCTTGAGACGTCGCTTTTGATGTTCATATAGATTTGGCGACGATCTCCATAACTGCGCTCACAAAGTGTTAGTTCACGATATATTTATGTTTGCTCATCATCCAAAACCAAATCCGGGGAATCAATACTTTACATTCTCCCCCTTTTTGGTGATGACAAACCAACATAAATAATAAGCAATAATAATGATTCAATTGAAATTTACTTACTCCCCCTGCATTGATGACACGTTAGTTCCGTATTCAATAATATTCATACGCATCAAGCAGCGAGGGAAATACAAATTATGAATCCTATTATTGACATATAGGATCTAAATCCATTTTTATATCTTCACTCCCCCTGAATCTAACACATCAAATTAGATTCATGGTAAATTCCTTTGAATTATTAAGTAGCACATTGTCATTATTATATCTCCCCCCCTTTGGCATTAGCAAAAAGAGCGGGAGGAGATCAACGACAAAACCAATGGCTAAAAAATAACGCATGGGAGTCGAAGAGTACGACCATGGTCCAAATGACGCCAAAGTAAAACATCAAATGTGAAATACCGAATAAAAGCAAAGCGTGCCAATGAGACCAAAGTCGAAAATCGAGATACGACATCATCAATCCATATGCGAACATCGAAAAACGAAATCACCAAGCCATAGACGAAAATCGAAAAACGAAATCATCAAACCATAGGCGAACATCGAAAAACAAAATCACCAAGCCATAGGAGAAAATCGAAAGGCGAAAATCGAAAAGCGAAATCATCAAACCATAGGCACAAATCGAAAGACGAAATCACCAAGCCATAGGCGAAAACCGAAAAACGAAATCATCAAGCCATAGGCGAAAATCGAAATCCGAAATCCGAAATCATCAAAACTCAAATAAATTTCACGTATTGAGTTTTGGAACATTCTCTCCAAAATCAACATTCTTAGTTAAATAGAGTGCATGGAAAACAATTCTATGTTTCCATAGAAAGAATTCTATTTAACCAAGACAATGTGATGTTTGGCCACATTTTGTTTAAGTGGCCAAACATCACATTCCATTTTGTTTAAGTGATGCACCAAAGTAGGGTATAAGATGACTCTCCCATCTTATACCCCAAGCCAATGTGATGTTTGGCCGGAAGTAAGTCATTTATGATGTTGTCCAAATGGCCCTTACCTTTATTGAATTCATTGATTCGGCTCAATGTGCACTCATATTTCTCGGTGAGGGAATGCAAAGAAGCATCCAAGGTGTAAGGAATTGTAACATGACATTACAAGTGTAAGGAATTGTTCTTTCTAGGGGGTCCACACGCACGCACACACAGATAGAACCTAAGGTGTCAGTTGTTGTTGATGTTTGTGCTTAGACTTCGTCGTCAACTCTAAGCTGTCAAGGGGGTCCCGGACGCTATCATTTTACGTCTTGTTCTCTTTAGTCATACATTTAAAGTTTAAGGGTGATGGCCTAAACGTGGCCGAAAGTACGCAAGTGGAAACACTTGCCTGCGGTGGCAAGCGGGTCGTCGGTCTGGAGCATCTCGTCGAAGCGACGCGTCGGTGAGGGTCCATCTGAAACGGGACAATGGCGATGTCAGATCGCGTTTTTTTCAATCCTATTTTGGTAAGTTTCTAAGTTCAGCGGGACTACCCTAACAGTCAAAAGTCACGATTTTTGATTCGTTCCGCTTATCGACGACTATTCTATGTGCACAGAAATCAAGTCCGTTCGTCGATGTCTAAGGTTGAACAACATTTTAAAGATCGTAAAGTAAACTTTAGATATCTTTGATGATTTTTAGATTAGGTTTTATGTTTGCGACGGTGTGGGTTCTTACTACGCGTTAGGGGGCTAACCTTTTTGACGTTTGATCATAGAGCGGACGTCGGGTCTAAACGGCGATAGATCTGCATCATCAGTAACGTCTCGACCATGGCTAGCATAGGGAGACATGTCCAGACAGTGAGGTGGAGGCGAGAACAGGGAGCAAGCATCGAGATCTATCCCGTTGCGGGTAGCGCAATGGATCTACATGGCGGCGGCTACGATGTCAGAAAACACGCGAGATCGGCGACGTACGTGAACTCCTAGGAACAAAAGGGGCTTCCAGTGATTGAATGAGGTCGATGGGGGGTTACTCGGCCTGTGGGGTGGCCGGATAAACTACTGGCGGTGATGAACCAGGCTGTTTGTGGCGAAGAGGACAGATTTGATTATACCGGTTGTTTGGATCCATAGCGAGATGATATGGCCGAGGGAGAAGAAAATGGCAATGGCAGAGGGTAGAGAGGGTCATGGGAAGTCAACGGCGGTGAGGAGGGTCGCCGGCGGCGGCCGGAAAGCGGTAGACACCGGGTTCGAAGGCGAAAAGGACAGATCTGAAAAATACCAGGTGTTTGGGTTCGTAGCGGGGTTACCACGGCTTGAGGAGGTAGCAAAGGGGGTGCAGTAGGTAGAGGGGGTTGTGGGGAGTCAACGACAGCGAGGGGGGTTGTCGGCAGCAGCCGAAAGCTGGTGGGCACGCGTTTGAAGGCGAAAAGGACAGTTTTACACACTGGGTCGCTGTTTTACATCGCAGCGGAGATGCGACGTGCTGAGGGGACAACGAACACTTGGAATTGGTATAGGGGGTCGAGGGAAGTCCGATGGTGGTAGGGTGGTCATCGGCGGTGGCCAGACGGCGGTGGGCATGGCATTTTTCCGGTGATGGACAGATCTATCCAAAACTGGGTGTTGTTGTGTTTGAGAGGTGTTTTGAGAGGAGATAGGGAAGAGGGAAGAGGGAGAAGAATTGCAGGTGGTAGATGGTCTTGAGAGGAGTCAGATGGCGGTGGAGACGGCCGCCGACTGTGCCCGGAGGGGCAGAGATCTGGGCTGTGTTTGTGTTTTAGGGAGAGAAAGAGAGGAGGAGGGAGAGAGAGGAAGGAGGAGGAAGAGAGGGGGGTTGACGGAGCTTAGGGGGTGGCCGGAGACCTCCCACCGACGGCGAGGGGGAGCAGCAAAGGCAAAGAGAAGGTGGCAGCAATGGGTTTGCATGAATTGTTAGGGTTGTGCGGTTTGTTGTTGAAATAAGAGGAAGGTTGCTAAATGGGTATAAAATGGGGTGTATATTTGGGTGACTAGGAGAGAGGGTGTGAGAGAGGGGGTGTGCAAAGAGGGGAAAAGGAGGGTGAGGGTAGCCGCAGAAAATCCCCACATGATACATAAGGATTTCATTTGATATGGGATTAAGATTTGAATTTTGAATTTGATTTGGGCTAAACGGGCTTTTGATATGATTAGTGGGTTTGGTTGGGCTAACAGTGTTCGAAAATTACGAAAAAAATATCGGGACGACCGTGACGACAAGAGGCTCAGGGGTATGGCGGTTGATCGCATGTTAGGTTCACAAAAAAAGAACTAAAAAATAAAAAGATCCGGCGTCAAAGTCTAAAGTTGCGACGTCTCTCCAATCAAAGCTGATTTGTGGGAGAATGACCCGTGAAATGACGTTCACTAAAAATCCCACAAATAACTACTCTTCCATACAGTCACAACGACATATCACAACGCATATTCCGGAGAGAAGAAAGGTCAAATAAAAATACGCGTACGAAAGATGAAAGTACTCGCAAAATACGAACGATCGGAAAGCGACCGTTACATCAAGCGTACAGTCAAAGATGGTGATACAACGTCTTTTTGGTTTTGACAATTGGCACCCTATCGGGCTGCTATACCAACATCATGATCCTCCCCCAAGAACTGAGAATTCTTTTGTTAGTGATTTTTGGGACAATGGCCAATGGAATAACTCTCTAGATATTAGCGGCCTAATTCCTATTCTCCCGCCGTTCAAACTGGAGCCTGGCTCCGATTCTTGGAGTTGGATCCCATGGCTGCGGTGCACATTTTGTGAAGCCTGGGAGGGGTCGCGAGCTATAGGAACTCCTTTTGCATACTATAATCTCATCCGGTATCCTAAGCATGTTCCAAAGATGGCATTAATGCTACTCGGGGCATTTCATAGAAAGTTGCCGACCAAGATTTCCTGTCTAAATGGGGTGTTATGGCAAATGAGGGTTGTGTGCTTTGTGATTCTGCAGTAGCCGAAAGCTCCTCCCATCTACTTTTTGAGTGCGATTATACTCATTATATCCTTGTCAGAAGTCTTCTCAAGCTGGGGTACTCTAGAGTTGTGCCATCTTCTCTAACGGGTGTTAGTGACCCGATACTTTCACTTTACAAAAAAAACAGATTGTGTGGGTGTCATGGTGAAATCTGCATTGGCGTCTATGGTTTGGCACATTTGGAAGCAATGCAACATGAGGATATTTGAGGGAAAAAGAGTGGGAAATACCGCGCTATTTGAAGATATCGCGATAGACGTGCGTATCTCACTTCGAGATATTGACATAGATCATCCTTTAGCTGACAATCCGTACTCAAATTGGGGATTTATAGATAATGGTTAAGCTATACATTTTTATTACATGTTGTATGCTAGATATTTTCTGGAAGGTATGTAGGTTGTAGGGTGTGACAATGCTTGTGCCCTCTCCGCCCTCTTCCTATTTCCCTTCTGGAGTACTTTAGCTTGTAACTATGTAACTACTTTTGATAATAATAAAGAGTACCTCCTTCTGGTATGACAACTGTTTATCGTGCGGCCCTCTATCTCAGTTGCATGCGGTTCCCCCTGGAGCAGAAAACAAAGTTGTCAGGGATTATTGGACAGATTCGGGTTGGTCTCATCAGCACATTGAGGCCTCTTCTTCAGTCGATTCAATTGGGGCAGGGGGATGACTCCTGGGATTGGATTCTAGGATCCACTTGCTCTTTTCAGGATGCCTGGGAGGGAGTCCGTTCCAGAGGAGCCCCTTTTCCCTATTACAGCATTGTGTGGTTTAGTCGCCATGTATCTAAAATGGCAATCACTCTTCTTTGGGCTTTCCACGGTAAATTGCAAACTAGAGATACTCTTCATAAATGGGGGGTTGCCCCTGATCAGTCTTGTGTGCTCTGTGAAGATGAACCTGTTGGGAGCATTGGCCACTTATTTTTTAAATGTCCCTACACTCGTTACATCCTCTGCAGGAGCTTACTTAAACTAGGCATTACCACGAATGACTCGGATACACTTGGTGGGGTGGGAGATCTCTTACTCTCATTCTACAATAAGAAAGACATCATGGGTACTTTATCTATAAAGGCGCTTGCCTCCATGGTTTGGCACATCTGGAAACAACGTAACATGAGGGTCTTTGAGGGTAAAAAGAAGGACAAATTTTGTCTTTTTTAGGACATTGCAGCGGATGTTCGTATTGCCCTCCGTGATATTGATCGAGATCAGTCTACAACGATTGCTCCATTTTCCAATTGGGGATTTCTTGATACATGAGATTTTTTGTACATATTATTTTGATCGCTAGTTGTGATTTGTAGAACGCTGGGTAG
Source organism: Scilla litardierei (assembly GCA_030789695.1). Taxonomy (NCBI): domain Eukaryota; kingdom Viridiplantae; phylum Streptophyta; class Magnoliopsida; order Asparagales; family Asparagaceae; genus Scilla; species Scilla litardierei. The sequence continues at coordinate 159,656 of JAULAV010008031.1, read as the reverse complement.
TAGTGGGTGATGACGCTTGTGTCCTCTCCCCACTCTCCTGAAGGCCTACTAGCCACCTCTAGTGGTTCTGATTTCTATTCTTTTTCGTTGTTAATAAAGTTCTACACTTACTTGTCATACATACATACATACATGCATACATACATATATACATATATATATATATATATATACATATACACACATATATATATATATATATACACACATATATATATATACATATATCTATATATACATATACATCTACATATACATATACATATACATATACATATACATATACATATACATATATATACATATATATATATATACATATATATATATATATATACATATATATATATATATATACATATATATATATATAGCGATATTCCGTGGCGAAAAACCCGTGCGAAAACAATTTTTTTTTAAGAAATTTTTTTTCAAAATTTTTTCTTTTGATGTTTAATCCATACATATATATACCCCAGGAAAAATAATGGGTGAACCCGTTGGGCATTAGAGCACCCATCCATCCGTTACAAATTTAACGGTCTCAAATGTGCGAATTTGATGAAATGCCTTGATCAAAGGCCAAATGACATTATTTCTCAACGATTATTTTTTGAGAGGGGTATAACAAAATATAATGAGGGTGGAAAAAAGAAGTTTTGAAAAAAAAATTCAAAAAAAAAACAAAAATCATTTTTGCACGGTGCGAAATGTTCTCCTTTGAAAATTTTCCTATGTATATATATACATATATATACATTTTTTTTTGTTTTTTTGACAACCCAGAAAAATCCCCAACCCCCTCCCCCCGCCTTCGGCTTAGGAGGGTAAGGCGAGAGCCCGGCCGAGACTATGCAAACTGGGGGGAAACCACCGTGCCCCCAACGGCCCCCGGGTAAGTCCGAGAGGGGAGATGTAGCCCCAGGGTAAATAATTCCACAACAAATTCCACGATAATTACCAAGTCACGGCGGCCATAGGCCTCGAACCCCGCACCCCTTGGCTTTGGAGCGGAATGACTTACCACTGGGACACCCTCTCGTAGGCATACATGTATATACATATATGTGTGTGTATATATATACATGTATATACATATACGTATATATGTATATACATGTATATACATATATATGTATATGTATATGTGTATATGTGTGATATGGAGTCCGTTTTCTGCGGAGGGGCGTCTAGAGGCGACCCTGGGGAGAGGCGACGGCACAAAGACGGCGGTGCTTCATCCAGCAACGTCGAAGGCAAGAAGGTGGTTTCATCTGAGGATCTACAGGCAGCAGGCGATGTCAACACAAGAGCTGGCGATGTCAACGAAGGATGGGAAGTAGTTGATCGGTGAAAGAAGAGGGGAACGCTTTGATCTAGATTGGGTAGCACCGGGAATTTTATTGCTGGGTCTCACAAAAGTAGGGATTATCCTCGTCATCAGAACAGGGATCCTCGGTATCAGAATCCTAGAGGTAAAGACCCTATCCCTTTCAATGTTCGTAGATCAGATAATCCTGGTGCCCTCAATGTGTTCGACAGAAAGCCACATAGGCCAACTGTAGACATTTCGATAAACACTAAGGTCTCGAAGCAGTCTTGGGTTGAAGTATGTTCCAACATCAGGAAGTATGATTTGGACATGTGAATGTCCTATGTGGCTCCTCTTCCCCAAGAGGATGGCACTGTTATGGCGATGGTGGCGAAATCTGCCTTGGATAGAGGTGCTGAACAGTGGAAATTCACCCTGGTGGGCTATGTGTTGGGCGATGTCCCTTTCTATGGGCAGATTTATTCTTGGGTAGAGAGACTATGGAATCTCAAGAAGGGCTTGAAAATCTATAGTCGCGAAAATGGTTTCTTCTGCTTCAAATTCGAAGACGAAGGAGAATGTGAGAGGATTTTGCACGGTGGCCCTTGGATGTTTGATGGGAGGCATGTAGTTCTTCAGCGCTGGAGTTCTGCTCTCAAGCTTGAGCGTGATATCCTCTCCTCTATGCCAGTCTGGGTCCAACTACATTGGGTCCCATTGGGTATGTGGTCCTTAGAAATCTTAAATTGCATTGCGTCTGTTATATGGATTCCAATTTGTTTGGATAAACTTACTGCCAAGAAGGAGAGCCTTTCTTTTGCGAGATGCCTAGTTGAAATTCATGCTAAGAAGGCTATCCCTAAATTTGTTCTGGTTGGAACTGAGGATGGGCCAACAATATCAATTGATGTGAATGTCGAGGGAGAACCACCGATTTGCTCGAAATGTGTTTGCTTCGGTCATTCAGATATTCAGTGCCCTGACGCACGCGAGCCATCTTCAATCCAAGTCAGTGGCAAGACTGGGGAAGGGGAGATCAAGGAGAAGTGTACTGGTATTATTGATATAGGAGACTGTGCATCTTCATTTGGTGGGGATCCGCATGGAATTTCTGGAGGGGAGAAGGCCATGGGGAATATGCAAGTAGAAGTGGAGGATGAACTAGGCTTATCGAATACAATTGAGATCTTACAATCTCATCAGACCACCGTCGAATCTGCAGTTGGTAGAAGTGGAGAATTGCCAGGCAGTATGGGAAGCAGGGGCCATAAGGAGGGGCAAACTTGTGATGGTTTCAGCGACACTATAGATGCGCAACCGGGGGTCTCTCAGGCACCAGTCATTGCGGATGGGAAGGTGTTAGTCTCGGAGGATGGGGGAAATTTTTTGGCTGACCCTATAGCCCATGGGGTTTTGAATGAAACGTCAGGACATGCTTTTAATCATTCACGTGGAAGGGGGGAATCTGTGGTTGTATCTGATAAAGGCCTGGGTATTAGGAGACTTGCTAAGCACAAGGAGCTCAGACCACTTCCTTCCCTAATTGATGATGCTGTGTTCGCTGATATTGACCGGGTACCTGAGGGGATCGCTACGGACAATTCAGAGTGGGACACTGAAGTGGAAGAGCAACTCTGACAGGCTGCGGCTATCAGGCCTGCCAAAAAGAAAACGGAATCCCTCCCATTGGCCTCCTCCAGGAAAAGCTCTCGACTGCTGGAGAATGGCCAAGGATGTAAATCCAACGTTGATCAATGACTGTCTTCTTTTGGAATACCAGAGGTCTTAATAACTCGGTTAGGAGGAGGGATTTGTGTGATAGATTGAAGAAACTAAAGCCTTCGGCTTTGATTCTAGTAGAGACAAAGCTCAAGTCTCCTACTAAGGATGATAAGTTAGTAATTCCAAAAGATTGGTTCTCTATCAACAACTTTGATTTGGATACTGGCAGGCAAATTATTATAGGGTTTGATACTACGGTTTGGACTGCTGTCCCATTGTCCATTTCGGCACAACATATATCCGTTAACTACAACAACATTGGGGGTTCTCTTGTGTTATCACTGGAGTTTATGCTCGTAACACTATGGTGGAGAGGAAAGAATTATGGAAGAGCCTTCAGGCTGATTGCTGTCTGGTGAGTAATATACCTTGGTTGGTAGGGGGATTTCAACAGTGTTCTTTATACTCGAGATAAAATTGGTGGAAGGAGGCTGTAGGATATTACAGTTCGGGATTTCTTTGAGTGCTTTAGTAGATGCTCGCTTCAGGAGCTTAAAAGTATGGGGAATAGATTGAGTTGGTGCAACAATCGGGTGGGGGATGGTCGTATTGTTGCTCAAATTTACAGAGTCTTCGTAAATGTAGATTGGATTAATAAGCTTCTAGAATCCTATATTGAATATCTGGATTCCTTAACAAGCGACCACTCCCCAATGGAAGTTCATTTACACATTCAGGTACCATCCGTCCCTAAGCCATTCAAATTATTTAATTATTGGTCCGCATGTCCAGGGTACAAGGAAATTATCATTACAAATTGGTCCGGAAATGAATGAGGTACACCAATGTTTCGGCTAGTTCAAAAGCTTAGGAAGCTGAAGCATATTCTTAGGAGCTGGGCTAAAGAGTTTCAAGCTGACAAGGTTGTAGAGAAATGCAGACTCAAGGTGGAAGAAATCAGGAAAAACCCGTGCATTCATGATGATATTTCCCTCCAAAATATGTAATCACGCCTCATTAAAGAGCTATCTCATGCACTGAAGATGGAAGAGGATATGTTCAGACAAAAGAGTCGTCAGGACTGGATTTCCCTATGAGACAGGAATACCAAGTTTTTTTTACAACGCGATGAAAGCAAGGACAGTCTAGAACAACTTGAGTCATCTTGTTGACGTTAATGGGATGTGCAACCGGGTGTATGATGGCCTGAAGGTGGAAGTGCCTTCGTTTATAAGGATCTGTATAATCAGAACCATTACTTGGATTTCTTCCCAAAGCTTGTCCCTAAACGTATTTTAACGGGTGAGTCCGCTACATAGCTTAGCAGAAGGGTCTCAAGCGAGGAGATTAAAGTTGCAGTTTTTCAGATCGGGCCAGATAAGGCACCAGGCCCCGATGGTTATAATGGATTCTTCTTCCACCAAAATTGGGATCTTATTGGAGAGGATGTCACTAATGTGATTAAATCATTCTTCAGATCTGGTTCTCTTCTTAGTCAAGTTAACCATACTTTTCTTACACTGGTTCTGAAGAATTCCAATGCAACAGGCTTAGGTGACTATAAGCTTATTGCCTGTTGTAATGTCCTCTATAAGTTCATCAGCAAAATCATCTGCGACAGGCTTAAGGTTGTGGTTCATGAGTTGATATCTCCTAACCAGGCCGCTTTTCTCAAAGGGAGGCTCCTGTCAGATTGCACTCTTATAGCCCATGAACAGATTAGAGACTTCAATAACCCTATGGGGGGTAGATCTTGTTTAAAATTGGATTTAAGAAAGGCTTTTGACAGTGTGAACCGGGAATTCATTTTCTACTTTATGCAACAGCTTCATTTTCCTGATACTTTCATATCCTGGGTTAGAGAATGCATAACAATGCGATCTTTCTCGGTTATGGTGAATGGAGCACCTTGTGGATATTTCGAAAGTAACAGAGGACTCCTCCAAGGTGACCCCCTCTCCCCTTACCTCTTCGTTATTATTATGGAGACTTTCTCTATCCTTGTAGATAAAGCTATCAATTCACGCAAAATCCATCCTATGCGGCGGTCTGGTTCCATCTCCCACCTTTTGTTTACCGACGACCTACTGGTTTTATGCCGCGCTAATATGACTTCTTTCTTGGGCATCAAAAATTTATTGGAAGAATTTTATAATTACACTGGCTCCAAGTAAACTGGGGCAAGAGTGCAGGATTGTTCAGCAAGGGGACAAAAATAAAGAAGTTCTTGCGGATTATCTGGGAATCAAAATTGCAACAACAATCACCACTTATCTAGGGTTACCGCTTTCATTAAAGTACCCTACATCCCCAAATTTCAAGAGGTTAGTGGATAAATGCAAGAAGAGGATGGGCGGCTGGTCAACTTCGATGCTTTCAATTTCCGGGCGAATTGAACTTGTCAGGTCTGTTATCTTCGGCATGGTTGCATTCTGGATGCAAGTGTTTCACATTCCAGTCACTATATTAAGAACTATCACGGCGGTCTGTAGGAGATTTATTTTGGGGAACTCAAGAGCGTGGGCCTGGGATGACATTTGTAAGCCAAAATCGGAAGAAGGTGTGGGGATTAGATTGTTGGAAGATTTAAATGTAGCGGCAGGAGTTCGCCTCACCTGGAGGTATCTTACATCGGATTGTATTTGGGCTAACCATATGCGGATGAAATACGGGGCTTCAGGTGGTTTCTTTGCGGCAAAGGTGGATGTCACACATTCGGGCAACTGGAAGAGGATGTTTAGAAGTCGAAATGTCTCCCAGTCCCTAACCAAGAGGACAATAAGGGAGGGGAAAGCAACAATGTTTTGGCAAGACAATTGGCTTGAAGGGTGCCTCTCAAAAATCATTGTGATGTCTCGCTGGCTGCTGAGAAACTCTGGGTGTCGGACTATTGGGAGCCGAGCGGCTGGATTACAGACCCGACACTAGATCCTGTCTGTCACCTCTTGCGCAACATTACCCTGAGGTGAGGAGCTGATGGTTGGAAATGGATGCCTAGTGAGTATTTCTCTTTCAAACAAGCTTGGGAAGGAGTACGTAGAAGGAGTTCGCCATTCCCCCTACACAAATTAATCTGGTAGTCCAATCACATTCCAAAAATGTCGCTAACTCTTCTGAGAGCTTTTAGGGGCAAATTGTTAACCAGAGACAAGATTGTCAGATGGATGAATAATGCTCCAACCAACTGCGTCTTATGTGAAGATAACAAGGAGGAAAATATCGATCACTTATTCTTTGACTGCAACTATTCTAAATACATATTAATCAGGACTTTGCTGAAGTTAAAGTTGCAATCGCACATACCTCCTTCCCTGTTAGAGGTTGGGAAATACTTTCTTGCTAATTTTGGTGGAAAGGTCTGTTTTAGTTTGCTGGCTAGAACCAGTCTGGCGGCTATGGTTTGGCATACATGGCGTGAAAGGAACAGAAGGATATTTGATGATGAAAAGAGATGTAATACCATCCTATTTGAAGAGAATGCTGCTGATATTAAGGTAGCCCTGCATGACCAAGATCCAAATACTGATGAAGAGACTGAAGCTTTCGCAAACTGGGAAATCAGATATAATGGTCGAGATTCATGTTCCCGATTTACTACCATTTTAGCAGAGTTTTTTATATGTTCTTGAATGGTGGTGAATCTCTTAGTAAGGAGTGACGGCGCATGTGCCCTATCCTCTCTCTATTGGATCCACTCAACCCTAAGAGGATTGTTTGTAATTATGAACAGATCTCAAAAAATTTCACGCTAAATTTTCATATATATATATATATATATACTAGAAATTGCCCGTGCACCAAGTGCACAGAGCAAAAACAACCACCAACGAACATGGCCGCAATGCACGCGCGGAACCAGGAAGGAGCGAAAAGCGTGTGTGCATGTCAGCAACGTCGGATGGTAAAAGGAGAGCGAATGCACGGACCCCCAAAAACCAACCCACACACAGTAATGATTCGTGACCAACACGGGTGTTTCGATGAGTGCAAAAACGGGTGAAATTGAGAATAGTGGGTTTAAGTGTGTGTAGTTTCTTGGGGTTTTTTGGTTTTTTTGCTTGGGGTGTGATTTTGGGTGTTTGGGTTTGGGTGTGTTTTTGGGGGTTGGGTGGAGTTTTGTGTTTTTTTGGGTTTTGGGTTGAAGAAGGGTGTCTCATGTGGCGATGTGACATTGCCACATGGGACAAAGATTCAAAAACATCACTCATTTGTAATATATATATATATATATATATATAGAAATTGCCCGTGCACCAAGTGCACGGAGCAAAAATAACCACCAACGAGCATGGCCGCAATGCACGCGCGGAACCAGGAAGAAGCGAAAAACGTGTGTGCATGTCGGCAACGTCGGATGGTAAAAGGAGAGCGAATGCACGAACCCCCAAAAACCATCACACACACACAATAATGATTCGGGACCAACACGGGTGTTTCAATGAGTGCAAAAACGGGTGAAATTGAGAATAGTAGGTTTAAGTGTGTGTAGTGGCTTGGGGTTTTTTGGTTTTTTTGCTTGGGGTGTGATTTTGGGTGTTTGGGTTCGGGTGTGTTTTTGGGGGTTGGCTGGAGTTTTGTGTTTTTTTGGGTTTTGGGTTTAAGAAGGGTGTCCCATGTGGCGATGTGACATTGCCACATGGGACAAAGATTCAAAAACATCCCTCATTTGTAATATATATATATATATATATATATATATATATATATATATATATATATATATATATATATATATATATATATATATATAGAGGCCTGGAGTACAAGCACGACATGGGAATTCGATGCCTGGCGGGGTAGCACGTAAGGTGTTTGATAAAACGCCAGTAAGACCAAATATCCCTATTCGAATTGATACCGATGTGGCTAAGCAATCGTGGTTGGACGTTTGCAATAATAGGAGAACTTATGAGGCCTCAATGTCCATGACCCTTGTTCCACCAAAAATCAGGGAGGACGGTTCGATTTGTGCAAGAATGCCGGCAGATGTTGTGGAGAGGGGGGCTGAAAAATGGAGACACACTCTAGTAGGGTATGTGCTTAGGGACGTGCCTTACAACGGTCAAATTGTGGCGTGGAAGGAGAGATTATGGAAGCTTAAGAAGAGGGTCCAGGTATATAGCAAGGACAATGGATTTTTCTATTTCAAGTTTGAATCTTCGGAAGAATGTGAGCGGATTCTCCAGGGTGGTCCTTGGTTATTTGATGGAAGATTGGTGGTATTAAAACGATGGAGCCTTCACTTGAGTCATGATCGAGATATTCTAACATCTGTCCCTGTCTGGGTCCAATTACATGGAGTACCGTTATACATGTGGAATCTGGAGGCACTAAATATAATAGCTTCGGTGTCGGGCAGCCCCTTGTGTCTTGATAGGGCAACAGGATACAATGAGAGGATTTCTTATGCTCGATGTTTAGTTGAGGTGTCGGCAAGTAATCCTCTACACAAAACTATAGGAATTGAGTTGGATGATGGGAAAATAATCACAATAGAGACAAAGTATGAGGGGGAGCCTCCCCGATGTAACCATTGTGTATGTTTTGAACACTCTGATTCTCAATGCCCAGCAGTGCCCCGGCCCGAGCTCCCTTCAATCCAAGAAGCACAGAAGGAACCGCTATCTACAAAGTCAGGACAGGCTAACGGCGAAAAGGAATGTCTTACTAACAACATTCTAAATCCCCTTCAGAAAGATATTGGGCCTCCAATTAAAGGTGTGGAGATTCTAAATACTGGGGAGACCCCAACTACTTGTTCGGATGAAGAATCTGCTCAGGTCCCTGAGAGGCATGCACCGGTTGTAATGCAAGTGCAGGCTGCGGCCACTTTGGTTGTTGATGTAGAGCATATTGGAGGTTCGGTCATGGCTGTAGAGTGCTTGAAGAATGATGAGTTGCAACCAACTGAGAGTCCTGTGGCTCATTTAGTAAAATCATCTGCTGATAGCCGAAAGAGAGTTGCCATCGTTACTTACAGACAGCTTGGCCAACGAAATTGATATTATCCCCGCTAATATTGCTCTGGACAATCCGGAGTGGGATGAGGAAGAGGGAGCCTATTTTTGTCAGACGGATGAGATTCAACAACAGCGAAAGAAGAATGAAGCCCCATCCTTGGTCACTAGAAGGAGCAGCCGGTTGCAAGGTAACTCCATAGTGCAGAAACACCAAAATCCCTCCCAATGACTGTGCTTATTTGGAATGCCAGGGGTTTGAATAACGAGGTGTTCAGACGCGACCTACGTGATAGCATAAATCAAATAAGGCCTTCCGCCATTGTTATAGTGGAGACTAAACTAAAGTCTCATATTAATGACAATAATTCTGTGATACCCAAAAATTGGCTATCACTAGATAATTTTGATCTTGCTTCTGGGGGGCGGATTATTATGGGATTTAATCCTAGCATCTGGAAACCGAGTTTGTGCTCCAAGTCTGAGCAACATATTACTGCCCTATGCATCAACGAAGGAGGGTTCTCTTGCATAATTACTGGGGTATATGGCCGAAATTCCATGGTGGAGAGGAAAGATTTATGGAAGAAACTGAAGTTGGATGCGCAGATTGCGAACGGGGGGCCCTGGCTTGTCGGGGGTGATTTTAACAGTGTACTCTACACTAAGGATAAATTAGGCGGCCGCAAATTGGTTGACTGTATGGTCAGGGATTTCAATGAATGCATTCGAGTCTGTCTTCTACAAGAGCTCAAAAGCACGGGGAATCAACTGAGTTGGTGTAATAATCGCTCTGGGATTGCAAGGATTGCTACTCAGCTGGACCGTTTTTTCTGTAATGCTGGTTGGATCAACATGCTGCCGGAATCTTATTTTATTTATCTTGACCCAAAAACCAGTGATCATGCTCCAATGGTTGTGTATCTTCACTCTCAGGTACCGTCCGAACCTAAGCCGTTTAAATTCTTTAATTATTGGACAAAATGCTCAGGATATAATGATGTTGTTAAGAGAAGTTGGTCCGGAAATATTTCTGGCACACCAATGTTCATTATTTCACAAGAGTTGAAGAGATTAAAGCACCAACTCAAAATTTGGGCGGCAGATCATTCCCCTGGGCATCATAAAATGAAGCTACGTAATGAGCTGGCGCCTATCAGGAGCCAGCCTTCCCTACATGCGGATGTCAATATGCAGGCAGCTGAGATGAAGTTATTAAATGATCTAGCTTCTGCGATGAATCTTGAGGAAGATATGCGCGCCAAAAAAGTCGGCAAAATTGGTTGTCCCTTGGGGATAGAAACACAAAGTTCTTCTACAATGCAATGAAATCGAGGCATTGTCACACCAACTTGGGCCATTTAGTTGATTCGTCTGGCAATCAAAATAAATCTTATGATGTTCTGAAGTCAGAAGCACTGGAATTCTTTTCAAGTTTATATAGTCAGAATCATTACAGGAAAAATTTCCCAAGGATTGTTCCAAAGCGTTTACTGACTAGAGAAGCTGCGGCATGGCTTGATAGGAGGATTTCTGATGAAGAGATTAGGACTGCAGTTTTCCAAATTGGTCCAGATAAGGCGCCTGGTCCTGATGGTTTTAATGGATATTTTTTCCAGCAAAACTGGCATCTTATCGGTAAAGAGCTAATTACTGCCATTAAATCCTTCTTTAGCTCTGGGCAATTGTTGCGCCAAATAAATCATACTTTTTTAACCCTTGTCCCAAAAAATTCCAAAGCCTCAAATCTAGGAGACTACAAGCCAATAGCATGCTGTAATGTGCTATATAAGATTATCAGCAAAAATATTGTGTAACAGGATTAAAATTGTGATCCATGAACTGATTTCCCCTAACCAGGCGGCGTTTCTAAAAGGAAGATTGCTTTCTGATTGCTGCCTTCTTGCTCATGAGCAAATAAGGGACTTTAGCAATCCCATGGGGGGGAAGGCCTGTGTAAAACTTGATTTGCGGAAAGCTTTCGACAGCGTAAACAGGGATCTGGTCTATTATCTCCTATACCAGATGGGGTTCTCTGATATCTTCATTGGTTGGATTCGTGAGTGTATATCTTCCGCAACTTTTTTAGTAATGGTAAATGGTACTCCGGTGGGTCATTTTGGAGGAAACAGAGGCATTCGTCAAGGTGATCCCCTCTCTCCATATTTGTTCGTTATTATTATGGAGGTTTTTTCCATTCTCATTGAAAAAGCAATTAATAGGCGCATTATTGAGCCTATGAGGCGATCTGGCAGCATTTCACATCTAGTATTTGCTGATGATTTGCTTGTGTTCTGCCGTGCAAGCAAGAGAACATTTACTGGCATTTTAAATCTCCTAAATGAATTTTCTGATTATACATGCCTTCGGGTAAATTGGGAAAAAAGTGCCGATATCTTTAGTAAAGGAGTAAAGGCAAAAAATGAGCTTGCTAATCTTTTGGGCATTAGACTGGCTACTACAATTACAACCTATCTGGGGTTACCTCTCTCTTCAAAATATCCAAAATCACCAATGTTTGGCAGATTAGTTGATAAATGCAAGAAGCGGTTAATGGGTTGGTCTTCAACTGCATTATCTATAGCGGGTCAAATTGAGCTGGTAAGATCCGTTATTTACGGCATGGTTGCATTTTGGATGCAAGCATTTCATGTTCCCCACACTATTTTGCGCACTATTACATCGGCTTGTAGGAGATTTATCTGGGGTAATTGAAGAGCTTGGTCTTGGAAAGATATGTGCACACCTAAATCTGAAGGAGGAATTGGCATCAGATTTTTGGAGGATTTAAATGTGGCGGCTGGTATTAGACTTACCTGGAGATACCTTACCTCAGGTGGACTATGGGCGGCAAATATGAGGAAAAGATATGGGGGATGCGGTGGGTTTTATGCTGCGAAGGGGCTGGTTACTCAATCTGGTACCTGGAAGCATATGTTAAACTGTAGAAGTTTCTCTCAAAAGCTAATAAGACTGAAGGTAAGGGACGGCAAATCCACTCTTTTTTGGCAGGATAACTGGCTAGATTGTGGGCCTCTTAAATACATATATGAAGTGCCCGAGCATGCCTCGATGAAGAAATTAAGTGATTACTGGGATTCTGAAAATTGGATTGATGATCCGGCTATCACAGAATTCCGGCATATCCTCAGCAAGATCAAATTACAATTTGGAGCTGACCGGTGGGAGTGGGCGTCTGGAAAGGAGTTTCTTTTTAGACAAGCTTGGGAATGGGTTAGACATAGAGGTACTCCATTCCCTTTTCATAAATTAATTTGGTTTCCTAATCACATTCCAAAGATGTCCCTTACTCTGCTTAGAGCTTTTAAAGATAAACTGCTAACCAGATCAAAGATGAGTAGATGGGGGCTTGAAACACCGCCACATTGCACCCTTTGCTACGGCAATTTCGATGAAACCGTGGAGCACCTATTTTTTGATTGCTCTTACTCTCGTTACATCCTCCGGTGTGCACTACTTATGCTTGATATTAAATCCCAACTTGCGCCTAGTCTTGCAGAGGTGGGCAAATATTGCCTTGCGCAATATGGAGGGAAATCCGCCCTTGGTATTCTTTGCAAATCAGTCCTTTCCGCTACTGTATGGCATATCTGGCGTGAAAGGAACCGGAGAATTTTTGAGAGTAAACATCGTTGTAAGACAATTCTCTTTGAGGGGATTGCCGCAGATATCAGGGTTGCGCTTAGGGACCTAGAGCCTTCTGGGGATGATGAAGCTAAAGTGTTTACAAACTGGATTTTCAGAGACAATGGTTAGAAGTTCAAGTGGGGTTTTGGAAATGTATTAATAGATCCGGGCATGAATGGATTTCTGTATAGCTTTCTGGTGTAGATTTTGATAGGTTGAGGGATTAATTGTAGAGAGTGACGACGCTTGTGTCCTCTCCTCTCTCTCTTGAAACCTTTTCCTATTAATCTCTATAATGTAATTACTCTGTACATTACATCATTCAATAAAATTTTCACTTACCTTTCAATATATATGTATATATATATATATATATATATATATATATATATGTTGACTAGGATCCATTCGGATGGATCAAACATGCGGATCCATCCAAGTGGAATTTAAAGCTAGACAATGTAAATAGAAAATCCGACCGTTGGATGTCATCTAACATGTCTAAACTAGCTTCAAAAAAAATTTCAACTAATTTGGACATGTTTTGCCCATGCATCAAGTGGTTGCAAAATCGATGTTTTTGAATAGTTATAAAATCGGCTAATTTTGCAACCACTTGATGCATGGGCAAAACATGTCCAAATTAGTTGAAATTTTGTTTGGAGCTAGTTTAGACATGTTAGATGACATCCAACGGTCGGATTTTCTATTTACATTGTCTAGCTTTAAATTCCACTTGGATGGATCCGCATGTTTGATCCATCCGAATGGATCCTAGTCAACATATATATATATATATATATATATATATATATATATATATATATATATATATATATATATATAGGGTAAAGTGTTCCTAGGGTGACTCCTTAGATTAAATCTAAGGAGTCGCCCCCATATTCTCCCATCTCCCACAATTTTTTTGAAAATCTTTTTCTTGGGATTGTTGTTCATCTCATGGATGATCAACATACCAAAAATCAAGTCATTCCAATACTTTTAGAGCCCACATATATCCCTTGCAACTTATGGGGTTTTCAACACGTTTTCAGACCGTTGAAGTTGAATGAGGTAGATGGTGGCTTTTAAAGTATTGGAATGACTTGATTTTTGGTATGTTAATCATCCATGATGTGACCAACAATCCTATGAAAAATAAAATCCAAAAAAATTGTGGGAGACGGGAGGAGATGGGAGGAAATGGGTGCTACTCCTTAGGTTTAGTCTAAGGAGTCACCCTAGGAACACTTTACCCATATATATATATATATATATATATATATATATATATATATATATATATATATATATATATATATATATATATATATATATATATGAGCAGATGATATATATAATGGCGGCTAGGTCTTCTGGCGATCCTGGCGATCGGCTCGGAGGATCCAACAGCGGTTTCGTTCTTCTTAACGTGGCCAAGGGTAAGGATGCAATAGGTGCCGGCGATCCTGGCGATCGGCGCGGAGGAACCAACAGCGGGTTCGCTATTTTGAAAGAGGCCAAGGGCAAGGAGGCAGCTGATGCTGACGGCTGGGCGGTTGTAGATCGCCGTAAGAAAGGGTTGATGGTTTGATCTAGGGTTTATGGATCTCGGATTGGAGGCATCGGGACTTTGGGGGGCGAAGGGATCCACGTAACCCTAGGGGCGCTGGAAGGGAGTTCGCTCCACGACACTTGTATGCGCCTGGGAGGGACTTCGCTAAGGCTCGGGATCACAATCCTCGATACACAGGCAATGCTCCTAAGGTGTTTGACAATAAGCCCCAACGACCAGCTATCAACATTTCAGTGAACACAAAGTGTGCGAAGTAGTCATGGGTGGATGTGTGCGCCAACATCCGCAAGTATGACGATGATACGGGTATGACCTACGTAGCTCCTCTTGCTCAAGAAGATGGTATGGTAATGGCGATGGTTGCTAAATCTGCCTTGGAACATGGGGCGGAGCAATGGAAGTCCACTCTGGTTGGCTACGTATTAGGTGATATCCCGTTCTATGGGCAAATTTGTGCATGGGTAGAGAGGCTTTGGAATTTGAAGAAAGGAGTTAAAATTTACAGTCGAGAGAATGGTTTTTTTGCTTCAAATTTGAAGATGAAGGAGAATGTGAGAAGATACTGCATGGGGGGCCATGGATGTTTGATGGAAGGCTTTCTGTTCTCCAGCGCTGGAGTTCCGCTCTCAAGCTTAAGCACGTTATCCTCTCCTCGGTCCCTGTGTGGATCAACCTGCATGGCGTTCTATTGGGTATGTGGAATCTTGAAATCTTGAACTGCATTGCATCGTTAGTTGGGATCCCTATTTGTCTAGATAGACTCACTGCCAAAAAGGAGCGATTATCCTATGCGAGGTGCCTAGTAGAAATAAACGCCAAGAATTCTATCCCGAAGTCTGTTCTTGTTGGTATGGAGGATGGATCAACAATCTCTGTTGAGGTTAACGTGGAGGGCGAACCACCCAGTTGCTCTAGATGTGTATGCTTTGGACACTCTGACAGTCAGTGCCTAGATACTCAAGAGCACCCTTTAATCCAAACTAGCGCCAAGGATGGGGTGGAGAACATGGGGGAGGATGTTGCTTCTTAGGATATCAACAACACCACTTTAGGGGATTCGAGTGGTACTGGAGACTTGGAAGCTCAGCATTTTGGGTCACAGGTGGGCATTGGCACCGCACAACCCACTAAAGACAGAATGGAAGGAACATACTTGCTTGTCAATGGTGAAAATCTCTCCAAGGGGGATGGCCTTACTAGTAATGAGCCAGACGCAACTATTTCCATAAGCGGCCAAGGACATCTTCCAGTACCTCAACCCGCCACTACGGAGCTGCTACAGGGAGTAGAGGACACTAGTATTGAACCAATGGCAGGCGAAATTGGCTCGGTGCCATCAACTGAACCGGCTATTTCCCCAGAGGTTAGACCCCTACCATCACTTATTACAGAGGAAGAATATTGCGCTGACTACGACCGTGTACCGGATAGCATCGCAAAAGAGAACCCTGAGTGGGATGAAGAAGTGGAAGAACAACTAAGGCTGGCTGCTGCGAAGGCCGTAAAAAAGAAATCTGAACCCCATCCTCTTGGCTACTCCAGGAAATGTAGCCGCCTCCTGGGAAGTGGCCAAGGCCGCAAATCGAATGTTGACCAATGACCGTCCTCTTTTGGAATGCCAGGGGGCTAAATAACTCACTACGCAGAAGAGAGTTACGAGATAGTTTGAAGAATTTGAAGCCGAGTGCATTGATTCTTGTGGAAACAAAGCTTAAATCAAACTCCATTACTGGTAAGTCTATATACCCTGATCATTGGCCATGTCACAATAATTTTGATCTAGCAAGTGGAGGACGTATCTTCATGTGCTTTGATCCTAATGTCTGGAAGACTGTCACCCTAACCGCATCTGCCCAGCATGTATCAGTGCATTGCACTAATATGGGAGGGTTTTCTTGTGTAATTACTGGGATTTATGCTCGTAACACGATGATTGCGAGGAAGGAATTATGGCATAGCCTCGTGGGGGACTGCGGCAATGTGGTAGGGGTACCTTGGTTGGTTGGTGGGGACTTCAATAGCGTCCTATACACTGGGGACAAAATAGGGGGGAGGTGACTGGAGGAGAGCTTTGTGCGGGATTATCTTGACTGCATCAACAGGTGTGCTCTTCATGAACTAAAGAACACGGGTAACATGATGAGTTGGTGTAACAA
The DNA here is from genome assembly GCA_030789695.1 of Scilla litardierei. Taxonomy (NCBI): domain Eukaryota; kingdom Viridiplantae; phylum Streptophyta; class Magnoliopsida; order Asparagales; family Asparagaceae; genus Scilla; species Scilla litardierei. Next base: position 143,285 of record JAULAV010008031.1, on the reverse strand, counting down.
ACGAGTGGGAGCAGGCAGAATTGTTGCGCAACTTGACAGAATCTTTATTAATGCCGATTGGATCAACAAACTCCCGGAATCATACTTTGAGTATCGGGAGTCTTCCACTAGTGACCATGCCCAGATGGTAGTTCATCTCCACAGTCAGGTACATCCAGATCTGAAACCTTTCAAGTTCTACAACTATTGGACCTCTTATGCAGGATTTAAAGATATTACCATTGCAAATTGGGCTAGTCATGAATGTGGCACTCCCATGTTTCGTCTCGTTACAAAACTTGGGAGGCTAAAGCCGATTCTTCGGGATTGGGCTAGAAATCGGCAAGCAGACAAAGTGGTAGAAAGATGCAGGCGTCAGTTGGAGGAGATTAGACGGAACCCCCGCATTCATGCTGACATTGGCCTCCAGGTTAGTGAGGCTAGTCTTATTAAAGATCTAGCTTGTGCACTCAAAAATGAAGAAGATATGATCAGACAGAAAAGCAGACAGGACTGGATATCGCTGGGGGATAGAAACACCAAATTCTTCTATAATACAATGAAGGTCCGGATCAACCAAAACAATCTTCGCCACCTCGTGGATACGCATGGGGTGCGGAACAGGGATTATGATGACTTGAAGGAGTCTGCACCACTATATTACAGAGAGCTATACAATCAGAACCACTACCCGGATTCATTCCCCAAACTTGTTCCTAAACGTATCTTAACTGATGAGTCTGCTAGTTGGCTTAGCAGAAGGGTATCCAGTGAGGAAATTAAATCTGCAGTCTTCCAAATTGGCCCAGATAAGGCCCCCGGTCCAGACGGCTTCAACGGGTATTTCTTCCAACAGAATTGGGATATTATGGGAGAGGATGTTACCAATGCAATAAAATCGTTTTTCACATCTGGCTCTCTTTTGAAGCAAGTGAATCATACTTTCCTTACACTAGTACCCAAGAATTCCAATGCTAGCGGGCTAGGTGACTACATGCCTATTGCCTGTTGCAATGTCCTCTATAAGGTCATCAGCAAAGTTATCTACAACAGGCTAAGGGTAGTGATCCATGAGCTAATATCTCCTAATCAAGCTGCGTTCCTTAAAGGGAGACTGTTATCTGATTGTACTCTCATAGCTCATGAACAGATCAGAGACTTTAACAACCCTATGGGGAGTAGAGCGTGTCTGAAGCTGGATCTTAAGAAGGCATTTGATAGTGTGAATCGGGATTTCTTAATCTACTTTATGCAGCATCTTCACTTCCCCTCCACTTTTATATCTTGGGTCAGAGAGTGCATTACTACCCCATCTTTCTCCATTATGGTAAACGGTGCTCAGTGTGGATACTTCAGGAGCAATAGAGGTCTTCGCGAAGGTGACCCTCTTTCCCCTTATCTCTTTGTGATTATTTTGGAAACCTTCTCACTCCTGGTTGAGAAAGCTATAAACTCCCGTATTATTCTCCCCATGAGGCGTTCCGGATCCATCTCCCATCTGTTATTCGCAGACGACCTTCTGGTGTTCTGTCACGCAAATATGAAATCTTTTGTAGGCGTCAAACACCTACTGGAGGAATTTGGCAACTACACTGGGCTTCAAGTTAATTGGGAGAAGTCTGCCGGCCTGTATAGCAAGGGTACAAGGAATAAAGAAGCAATAGCAGATTATTTGGGTATCAAAATTGCTTCTACCATCACCACCTATCTCGGGCTTCCCCAATCTCTAAAATATCCTACTACCCCCAATTTTGAGAATCTGCTGGATAGGTGCAAGAAGAGGCTAAGCGGGTGGACTACATCGAAGCTCTCGATCTCGGGGCGTATAGAACTGGTCAGGTCTGTAATTTTTGGTATGGTGGCTTTCTGGTTGCAAGTTTATCATCTTCCTGTTACTGTATTACGTGCTATTACATCGATGTGTTGGAGATTTATTATGGGAAATTCGAGGGCATGAGCTTGGGCAGACATCTGTAAGCCAAAAACCGAAGGGGGAGTGGGGATTAGATTGTTGGAGGAACTTAATGCTGCAGCGGGAGTACGGCTGATCTGGAGGTACCTCACGACTGACTCAATATGGGCCAATCACATGAGGTTGAAATATGGGGCCACAGTTAATTTTTGTGCTGCAGAAGCAAATGTTGGACAATCTGGAACATGGAAGAGATTGGTTCGAAATCGCAGCATCGGCATGTCGCTCATCATGATGACGGTAAGAGATGGGCACACCACACGGTTTTGGACAGACCACTGGCTTCAAGGGGGGCCGCTGTCTTCCCGCTGCGCAATTCCACCAGGCAGCGACGGTCTCCTGGTTGCTGACTACTGGATCAATGGTGAATGGTCTCGCGAAGCCGCTCTAGACCCTGTGCGTCCCCTGTTACGAGACATTTCCCTTCGGCCAGGGGCAGACGCCTGGAAGTGGCTCGGGGGTGGTGCATTCTCCTTCCGGCAGGCATGGGAGGGAGTGAGAAGCAGGGGTCCCTTCTTCGGCCAACACAAGCTAATCTGGTATGCTCATAACATCCCGAAATTTTCAATTACTCTCCTCAGGGCCTTGAGAGGGAAGCTCCTTACTCGGGACAAGATAGTTGCATGGATGCCAAATGCCCCAAGACAATGTGTCTTATGTGATAACAATATTGACGAAAGTGTTAATCACCTATTTTTTGAGTGTTGCTATACACAGTACATCCTTCGTAGAACCCTGATGAAGTTACAGGTCACTAATCAGATTCCGCCATCCATTTCTGAGGTGGGGAATTATTTTCTGGCAAAATTTGGTGGGAAATCCTGTTTAAGTTTTGTTACGCCTATTTGACTGAGGCCCGAAAGACCCAAGCCTAGAGACCCAACCTCCGGTCAAGAGCCCATTTGCGCACTCAGGCCCACTCGATAAGGCCCTAGGGGGGACTCCCCCCACATGTCGATCCGACCCGGCCCCGATAACACGCCGGCCACTCGCCCACTACTGCGATAACCGCCCCCTCGATCCCGCTACCACTTAATGGCAGTTAGGGAGGTGCTGGCATGGCGCAGGGAGCGGCGACGGGGGGGGGGATTGAGGGGGCACGATTGAGGGCGGACGAGCGACGTGGGTCGGGGACAATCACGGCGGAGGTCTATAAAGGGGCTAGGAGGACGACCGGAGAGGGGACCGCATCTCAGGTATCTAAAACCTAAGGTACTCCATCAACGACCTAGCTCCCCCATTTCATCTCCTTCCTCCCCCGCTCGCGCCGTGAGACGCCGTTCCGATCTCCTCACGAGTCGAACCGTCTCCGCCGGGCCTCCTCTTTCAGATCTCTATCTGACTTAGGCATCGGAGGGGATTTGGCCAGAACCTAGGTCCGGCCCCCTGACGAGCGTTCTCGTCTACGCATGAGGACAGCTGATCAACGGGCCAAGGCTTCCCCTCGCCCCTCTCCAACCACACAATCAGCTGGACGAGTGAGGCTTCCCCTCACCGTTCGCCCGCCGAGGCCGAGCACATCCTACCGAGGCCGAGCGTCTCAACTAGGGCCGAGGTTTCCCCTCGCCCTTCGCCGACCGCGCATCTAGCTGGACGACTGAGGCTACCCCTCGTCATCCTTCCTCCAAGGCCGTGCTCGTTCGACCGAGGCCGAGCGTCTCAACCTGGGCCGAGGCTTCCCCTCGTCCCATCTGCATCGATTCGAAGCCCCCGAGGGACCTAAGCGGGCCCCTTGACCACGTTGACTGGGTTGTCCACGGTCAACGCCTTGTAGTGAGAAAACACTCTGAAACATCTGGCGCCGTCTGTGGGAACGAACAGTCCCACGAAGAAATGAACCACACCTGCAATGGCATGTGCCAGCAATGGAAGGAAGCGCATGCCCCCCATCCCGGAGGAGGGGAATGGCGCGTCCAACGGCCACCCCGAAGACGCGCCCGACAACAATCACCCCGCCCCCTCAACCGAAGAGACCGGCGGGTCGGAGCTGGCCACACAGGGACAGCTCCGTGCCCTGGCCCAGGAAACCAACGCGAGCCTCCAGACGTTGGTCGCGACGGTACAGCAGCTCGTCGGCCCTGCGCCATCCAACGGGGGCGCGTTGGGCGATGGCCATCACTGGGCGGGGGTCCCCCCCTCTTGCGGTCCACTGTGGTCGACGACCACGGGACCCAAAAACCGAACACGGATCGTCGATTCACGCTGTCCGGCCCCCGTCAGGCGAGATCACGCGCCTCCTCCCCTTATCGTGAAAGGAGCCGAAGAGAAACCGAAGGGACGGAGGGTGAATCGATGACTGCATCATCTCGTCGGTCACGGTCGTCCCACCGCAGGAGAAGCGAACGACACCACTTGAGAGACCGATCACGGCGGAGCAGGGGCTCCCGCCGGTGGAGCCGGGAGCGTCGGGTCAGGCCGACCCCCAGCGTGGCGATGGCCGTGGAGCCAGCCCCGCCGGTGCCTGTGCACCCTCCACCACCGAACGAGCCGGAGGCAGGCGACTGTCGAATCCCCGGGGGCATCCACGGGGACCGGTGCCCCCTATCACGGAGAATAACCGACGCACGGGTTCCTTCTCGATTCAGGATCCCGGCGCTGGGGAAATACGACGGGATAGGGGACCCGGGACACCACATGATGGACTACGAGGGGGACATGTCCTTCCAAGGAGCCGACGATGACCTGCTTTGCCGAGGCTTCTATTCTACTCTCAGGGGAGCGGCGAGGACCTGGTACCGCAGCCTGCCCAGCCGCTCCATCGACAGCTTCGAGGAACTCACCCAGTTGTTCTGCAAACAGTTCATGGCAGGGAGGCAGATCAAGCCTGATGCTGAACATCTGTTCAACATAGTGCAAGGCCCGGCCGAGCCGCTCCGACAGTTCATGCGCCGCTTCAATGCGGAGAGGCTGAACGTGAACAGCCCTCCCGACCTGGTGGTCCAAACGGCCCTTAAGAAAGGGCTTCGCCACAGAGGCCTCAAGAAGTCCCTGCACAACGATCCCCCGAAGGACCTTCCCGGGATCATGGCGAGGGCCGAGCACTTCATGTTGACCGAGGAGGCCTTGGCCGAGGATGCTGGAAAAGCCACTCGAGGGACCAAGCGCGGCGACGGCGGACGAGGCAGCCCCGAAGGGTACCGGACCGAGAAGAGGCCGAGGAACAGACAACGGGGAGAAGGCGCGAGGGACACCACCCCAGACGCCGTCCTCTCCCAAGTACATAAGAAAGAGCGAGCTGATCGCCCCCCACCGAAGGCAAAAAGAGGTGGGAAGAACAGGGAGAAGTACTGCAAGTACCATAAGGACGATGGCCATGACACTGAAGACTGCTGGCATTTGAAGAAGGACATTGAGAAGCTGATGAGCCGGGGGCACGCCAGGAGCCAAGCCGACGAGCCGGCCCACGGAGAAGGGACCTCCACGCAGCCAGACAAGGGGAAGAAGATCAACACCGTCCAAGGACCCCTCCGCATCATAGAGTGAGCGGGCGAGGTCTCTCCCCCCGGTTGCAGCCTAGTAAGAGGGAGTTATCTAGGTTTACATCCCTCTGTCTAGCTTCATTTCCTTTTTTCCTTTTCCTCCAAATGTACTAGTCCGACAGGACTCTTAAGAGTACAATCGCATTCCCTTTTGTCTTTTCATAAATCCTCGATGGAATCAACGTCTCACTAAGGGCGCGAAAGAATGAGGATCGCTGCCATACTGGAAGGGAGGCGCTCATAAATCTGGGGGCAATTCCCCCAGCCGGCGCGGGCGCCGACCGGTCCTAAGCCGAGGAACCTTACCCTCGCCGACCAATTCCTGCACACGTAAGTCCATGGGCAATCCCCTCGGCCAGCGCCGACGCCGATCGGTCCTAAGTCGAGGAGTTTTTCCCTCGCCGACCGACTTTTGCGCTCACTTGGGGGCAGCCCCCCCAGCCAGTGCGGACGCCGACCGGTTCTAAGCCGAGGAGCCTGGCCCTCGCCGACCAATTCCTGCGCACATAGGTCTGGGGGCGATCCCCCCGGCCAGTACGGACGCCGATCGGTCCTAAGTCGAAGGGTTTTTTTCCCTCGCCGACCGACTCTTGCGCTCGTCTGGGGGCAATTCCCCCAGCCAGCATGGACACCGACCGGTCCTAAGCCGAGGATCTTTGCCCTCGCCGACCGGCTCCATTGCTCGTGAAGTTAAAGGCAATTCCCCCAGTCCTAGACCGAGGACGAGACAGCAAAAATGCGAGAAATCCGAGTAAGTCAATTTCGTTTATAATAGTTAACCAAGATACAAAATCGTGTCTTATTTACAGGGAATCAAAGACTGAGGGAACCTCTCGACAAATAATCCACCTTCGGCAGACAACAAAGTTCATCACCAACAGAAACTAGGGCGACGCCGACAGAGCGAAATTTGTTGGCTAAGGACCCATAGTTGCTGGCCTCAGCGAACATCCATGCAACCAACAATTATTGGCCCTGAAGCGGGGAGTCGATAGCGAAGCCGGAGGAGACGGCAGAGGCAGGGACCCATTTCAAATAGACTGGCCCAAAGCGAAGCGGATGCTAAAAAATTGGAGGATAAGACCAGAGGGGATGACTTAGGGAGCCCGGGCTCGAGAGAACACATCCTCGGGCGCTTCGCCCTGCTCGGAGCGAGGAGGATCGACTGGCGGAGGGGCTTGCCGAACACGTTCCGCACATTCTCGGAAGGATGACTGGACGACCTCGACGATCTGAGGGGCAATGAGGTCCTCATACGCACCGAAGGCCTCCCTGAGAACCTCGAAGATTCTCTTCCCCAGGGTCCCAACGACGCCCCTCTCCACCTCCTCCACGAGCTGCGCCACCTGGCGCCGATCAGACAACTCCCTCTCGAGCTCCTCCCTCTCCTGGCAGAACGATTCCGCCGCTTCCTCAGCCGACTGCAGGGCGTCCTCCAACTTTCCCCGGAGATCACCCACTCGTCCCTCCAGCTCGGTCACGCGGAGCTGGAGATGCCGGGACTCCATCTGGGCCTTCACCATCGCTACCTCCACCGCCCCGGCTCGCTCTTGGGCCCTCATGGAGGACTCCTCCAGCTTCCTCAAGTGGATGGCTCGCCGCTGCAACTCCACGGCGAGCGTTGAACCCTGGAAGACGGGACATGAGCTAAGAGGAGAGTGAAGGAAAAGAAAGGACTGCAAGATGCCTGAACCTGTTGAAGGGCCCAAACCAAAGAGTCCGACACCTTGTCGGCGGGAATCTTCTCGAGGGTGCTGCGGTCCCGGGGGAAGACGGAGCTCTCAGCCACCTGCTGGGCCAGGGCCCGGTCGACGAACACCGAACTCCCGGGAGCGACATCGAGGGAAGCCATATGGCCCGCCAAAAGAGCTCCGATTCCCGGAGACGGAAGCGGGGACGCTGCGACGGGGGTGGTTGTCAGGGCCACCTGAAGGTCCCCGGTGGTGGCTGCAGGAGGCACAGAATAGGCCGGGCTGGAGGGCTCCGCGTCCTCCTTCCTCTTCTTCCCTCCGTGAGGCTCCACGGGCGACGAAGGGGAGCGCTTCCGCCTTGCCCCGTCTCCACTCTCGAGGACGGGAGGGGACGCTCCAGGGGCAGGAGGGACGGCACCGGACCTGTCATTACCCCCCTCCTCTCGGGCTGAGGGGGCAGGTCCGGCCCTTACGACGCCCCCGGGGAGGAGATCGCCAGAAGAAGAGACGGGAGGCACGGCCGCTACCTTGCCCACGGAGGGCTCGGCTCGACACACCTCCTCCTCAACGGTCCGTCGAGGCGCCCTTCCGGAGGTACTGCCTCGGCTCCGAGCGGCTCCACGACGGATCAGCTCATCAACGTCACGAACGAACTCGCGGCCTGCCATCCCTGCAAAGGAAACCGAAATCAGGATGAGACACAGGGCGATTCGAGGATGAAACAGCGACCTACCCGGAGACCACAAGACGGCCTTCATGAGTAGGTCGTCCAACAAAGACCAGATGGACTTCGATTCCAAAGGAAGAGCCAACAGCAGCGCGGCGGATGCCTGATCAACGTCAGAAAGGGCTAGCGTCGGGCGAGGCTGGACAGACGCGCCCCAGCTTGTCAAAATCTGGGCATCACCCAAGAAGACCACAAAGACATAATCCGAGCTCCAATCCCCCGACCAGCGGGGTAGCCCAACCAGGCATTCCCTCCTCGAACGGGCTCGGAGGTGCAGCCATGACCCCGGCCCGACCGTCTGGACCTGGTAAAAGTGGAAGAGAAGGGGGAGAGACGGCTCCAAACCGCAGGTACAGCAGAGCGTTACGAAGCCCGTCAGTACCGCGATCGAGCAAGGGGTGAACTGGCAAAGGGATACCGTGAGATATTCCATGACCTGGATGAAAAAGGGATTGAGCGGGAAACGAAGACCCAAGTGGAACATCTCGACGTATACGCCGACCTCATTGCTCCCAAGAAGGCAAACCCGCTCGTCGACGAACGGAACTCGGACATCGTACGGGAAGCAGAGATACCTCTCCCGGATCTAAGTGACTGCTGAAGGAGGGGTCCGCGACGGCGTTCGGAGGACAACCGGGGGCACGTTGAGCCGCACGGCAGCCGGCGCCACATCATCACAGGTATAGTCTGGGAAAAGCTTCTCCTTCCCCTTGCCTCGGAGGGGACGACTCCCAGCGGATGAGCCTGATCCCACTAGCCGGGGTTCGCCCCGCCTGAACTCCGGAGAATCCCTCGCCCCTTGGCCAGAACTGCCTATCCTAAGAGCAGCCATGAAAACGAAAGCGAGAAAGGAATTACCTTTTAACTAGTTTGGAGAAGACAAGGAAGCGAAAGCGACGGGAAACTCCGAGTTGTGGAAAGCCAAGAACAAGGGGAAGAGCAAGAGAGAGGTGGAGATCAACGCGGCTGGGGATCTTATATACCGGACGCAGGGGTGAATTCGAAGCACTTAACAAGAACGCGTGGCAGGCCTCAAAGAACCGGCGGCGTTTCAAAATCGGCGCCAAGGGAAGTCCAATCGATCCGCCTCATCATGACCTACATTTATGACCACGCCTCGACTGAAGCGCCACCCGGAACCCCAGGAGGGACATCGGTTGTACCGAGCTAGCCGAGGCCGATCGACCCCACCGATGGCGGCACTCGAACCCCTCAGCTTCTCAACGGAAGACAACCCCACGAACGGTGGGGATAAGCTTACAGCTACACTTGGCAGCATCAGAAGAACGACGGCGCTTCGGAGCCCACGCCTTAAAAATATCGAACGGGCCAACTCATGATGACGACTAATAAATGAGTCGGCATCGACTGGAGAGCCTGTCAAGGTCGGCGGAAGTCACATCGGCCGAGCCGAACCGGCCAAAGCCGACCGACCCGACCGATGGGGGCAATTGTTACGCCTATTTGACTGAGGCCCGAAAGACCCAAGCCCAGAGACCCAACCTCCGGTCAAGAGCCCATTTGCGCACTCAGGCCCACTCGATAAGGCCCTAGGGGGCACTCCCCCCACATGTCGATCCGACCCGGCCCCGATAACACGCCGGCCACTCGCCCACTCCTGCGATAACCGCCCCCTCGATCCCGCTACCACTTAATGGCAGTTAGGGAGGTGCTGGCATGGCGCAGGGAGCGACGACGGGGGGGGGGGGGGGGGGGTGGGGGGGGGGGCGGATTGAGGGTGCACGATTGAGGGCGGACGAGCGACGTGGGTCGGGGACAATCACGGCGGAGGTCTATAAAGGGGCTAGGAGGACGACCGGAGAGGGGACCGCATCTCAGGTATCTAAAACCTAAGGTACTCCATCAACGACCTAGCTCCCCCATTTCATCTCCTTCCTCCCCCGCTCGCGCCGTGAGACGCCGTTCCGATCTCCTCACGAGTCGAACCGTCTCCGCCGGGTCTCCTCTTTCAGATCTCTATCTGACTTAGGCATCGGAGGGGATTTGGCCAGAACCTAGGTCCGGCCCCCTGACGAGCGTTCTCGTCTACGCAGGAGGACAGCTGATCAACGGGCCGAGGCTTCCCCTCGCCCCTCTCCAACCACACAATCAGCTGGACGAGTGAGGCTTCCCCTCACCGTTCGCCCACCGAGGCCGAGCACATCCTACCGAGGCCGAGTGTCTCAACTAGGGCCGAGGCTTCCCCTCGCCCTTCACCGACCGCGCATCTAGCTGGACGACTGAGGCTACCCCTCGTCATCCTTCCTCCAAGGCCGTGCTCGTTCGACCGAGGCCGAGCGTCTTAACCTGGGCCGAGGCTTCCCCTCGTCCCATCTGCATCGATTCGAAGCCCCCGAGGGACCTAAGCGGGCCCCTTGACCACGTTGACCGGGTTGTCCACAGTCAACGCCTTGTAGTGAGAAAACACTCTAAAACAAGTTTGTTGGCCAAAACCTGCCTAGCAGCTATTGTTTGGCATATCTGGCACGAAAGAAACAGACGAATATTTGATGATGAAAAGAGAAGCAAGACCACCTTATTTAAGGAGATTGCCGCGGATATTAAAGTTGCGATGCATGATCAAGATCCTTCCACAGAGACTGAGATTGAAGTTTTTTCAAATTGGGAGTTCAGGGATAATGGGTGATATATTGTAGCACTTTTCCTAGTTTGTTATTTATGTATTTTGATGTTCTAGGATGGCGGTAGATGCTCTAGTAGAGAGTGACGGTGCTTGTGCCCTATCGTCTCTCTATAGTATCTACCTAACCATAATAGGACTGTATGTAAATTGAGTACATATCAATAAAGAATCTCGCTAACTTTTCAAATATATATATATATATATATATATATATATATATATATATATATATATATATATATGGGTAAAATGCGCCTGCGCTCAAGCTCAGATGTGATTCCTGCGCTCGATCCCTCCCTACTGTCCGATTCGATCCCCCGGCCGTTGTTAAAAGCGGAACCTGCGGAAATTTTGGTGCAATTACTAGCGCGCCCTTTAAGCAACTGGAGCTTTTCGGGGCAATTACCATCCCGCCCTTAAAGCCCTTTTCAAAGCAACTTTGTAGAATTAAGGTGCAATTACCATCGCGCCCTTTAAGCCCTTTTCAAAGCAACTTTGTAGAATTAAGGTGCAATTACAATCGCGCCCTTTAAGCCCTTTTCAAAGCATCTTTGTACACTATTTACTTACGGATGTTATAAAAATTATACGGGACCGTTGTGCGCGTCGAGTAAAAACGGTTGATTAAATTACTCCCCGCGCATAACGCGCTACAGTCTAACGTATCGTGTGCGGTAATTACCAAGTTTATAGCGTAGTGCAAAAGTCGTTGTGCACGGGGGGTATAATTACCCACATTGTGCGCGTTGTGCGAGGGGGTTAAAAGTCATAGTGTGAATCAATATCCATCCGCGCGCACGATGGGCAAAATTACGTCCCATCGTGCGCGTCGTGCGTAGGGGTTAAAAGTCCTTCTGAATCAATATCCATCCACGCGCACGACCGACAAAATTACGCCCTGTTGTGTGCGTCATGCACGAGGGTTAAAAGTCACAGTGTGAATCAATATCCATCCGTGCACACGACGGGAAAATTACGACCCATTGTGCGCGTCGTGTGCGGGGGTTAAAAGTCCTAGTGTGAATCAATATCCATCTGCGTGCACGACGTGCAAAATTATGCCCTGTTGTGCGCATCGTACGCGCGGGTTAAAAGTCATAGTGTCACTCAATATCCATCCGCGCGCATGACGGGCAAAATTACGCCCCGTTGTGTGCGTCATGCACGGGGGTTAAAAGTCCTTGTGTGAGTCAATATCCATCCACGGGCACGATCGGCAAAATTACGCCCCGTTGTGCACGTGGTGCACGGGCGTTAAAAGTCCTAGTGTGAGTCAATATCCATCCGTGTGCACAACCCGCAAAATAACGCCCCATTGTGCGCGTCGTACGCGGGGGTAAAATGCCTAGTGTGAAGCAATTTCCATCCGCGTGCATGCCCGACAAACTTACGCCCCGTCGTGCATGTGCTGCGCGGGGGGTAAAACGCCTAGTGTGAAGCAATTTCCATCCGCGCGCATGCCCGGCAAAATTATGCTCCGTCGTGCGCGTGGTGTGCGGGGGTTAAAACTCCTAATGTGAAGAAATTTCCATCCGCATGCACCACCGAAAAAATTACGCCCCGTTGTGTGTGTGGTGTGCGGGGGGTAAAACGCCTAGTGCGAAGCAATTTTCATCCGCGCGCACGCCTGGAAAAATTAGGCCCCGTCGTGCGCGTGGTATGCTGGGGTTAAAACGCCTAGTGTGTGAAGCAATTTCCATCCGTGCGCACGACCGGCAAAATAACGCCCCATTGTGCACATCGTGCGGGGGTTAAAAGTACTAGTGTGAGTCAATACCATCCGCGCACACGACCGGCAAAAATACGCCCCGTAGTGCGAGTCGTGCGCGGGGGGTAAAACGCGTAGTGTGAAGCAAATTCCATCCGCGTGCACGTCCGACAAAATTACGCCCCATCGTGCGCGTGGTGCGCGGGGGGTAAAACGCCTAGTGTGAAGCAATTTCCATCCGCGCGCACGCCCGACAAAATTATGCCCCGTCGTGCGCGTGCTGCACGGTGGGTAAAATGCCTAGTGTGAAACAATTTCCATCGGTGAGCACGCCCGGAAAAATTACGTCCCATTGTGGGCGTGGTGCGCGGGGGGTAAAACGCCTAGTGTGAAGCAATTTCCATCCGCGCGCACGCCCCGCAAAATTATGCCCCATCGTGCGCGTGGTGCGCGGGGGTTAAAACGCCTAGTGTGAAACAATTTCCATCCGCACGCACACCCGGCAAAATTACGTCCCGTCATGCGCGTGGTGCGGGGGGGGGGGGGGGGGGTAAAACGCCTAGTGTGCCCGGCAAAGTTAGGCCCCGTCGTTCGCGTGGTGCGCGAGGGTTAAAACGCGTAGTGTGTGAAGCAATTTCCATCCGCGTGCACGCCCGGCAAAATTACGCCCCATTGTGCATGTCGTGTGTGGGGGTTAAAAGTCCTAGTGTGAGTCAATATCCATCCGCGTGCACAACCAGCAAAATTACGCCCCATTGTGCGCATCGTGCGGGGGTTAAAAGTCCTAGTGTGAGTCAATATCCATCCGCATGCATGACCAGCAAAATTACGCCCCAGTGTGTGCGTGGTGCGCGGGGGGTAAAACACCTAGTGTGAAGCAATTTCCATCCGTGCTCACGCCCTGAAAAATTACGCCCCGTCGTGCGCGTGGTGCACGGGGAGGGGGGGGGGGTAAAACGCCTAGTGTGAAGCAATTTTCATCTGCGCGTACGCCCGGCAAAATTATACCCCTTTGTGGGCATGGTGCGCGGGGGTTAAAATTCCTAGTGTGTGAAGCAATTTCCATCCGTGCGCATGCCCGGCAAAATTATGTCCCGTCGTGCGCATCGTGCACGGGGGTTAAAGTCCTAGTGTGAGTCAATATCCATCCGCGCGCACGCCCGGAAAAATTACGCCCCGTTGTGCATGGTGTGCAGGGGTTAAAAGTCCTAGTGTGAGTCAATATCCATCCGTGCGCACGATTGACAAAATTACGTCCTGTCGTGTGCGTGGTGCGCGGGGGTAAAACGCCTTGTGTGAAGCAATTTCCATCCGCGCGCACGCGCGACCAAATTACCCCCCGTCGTGCGCGTGGTACGCGTGGGAGGGGGGTAAAATTCCTAGTGTGAAGCAATTTTAATCCGCTTGCACGCCCGGCAAAATTAGGCCCCGTCGTGCGCGTGGTGCGCGGGGGTTAAAACGCCTAGTGTGTGAAGCAATTTCCATCCGCGCACACGCCCGACAAACTTACGCCCCGTCGTGCGCATCGTGCGCGGGGGTTAAAAGTCCTAGTGTGAGTCAATATCCATCTGCGTGCACGACCAGCAAAATAACGCCCCGTTGTGCACGTCGTTCGCGGGGGTTACAAGTCCTAGTGTGAGTCAATATCCATCCGCGCGCGCAACCGGCAAAATTACGCCTCGTCATGAGCATGGTGCATGGGGGGTAAAATGCCTAGTATGAAGCAATTTCCATCCGTGCGCACGCCCGGCAAAATAATGCCCCGTTGTGCACAGGGGGTAAAACACCTAGTGTGAAGAAGTTTCCATCTGCGCGCACGCCTGGCAAAATAATGCACTGTTGTGCGCGTCGTGCGCCGGGGTTAAAAGTCCTAGTGTGAGTCAATATCCATCCGGACGCACGACCGGTAATATTACGACTCATTGTGTGCATCGTGCGTGGAGGTTAAAAGTCCTTGTGTGAATCAATATCCATCCGTGCGCACGACCGGCAAAATTACGCCTCGTTGTGCGCGTCGTGCGCAACCGCATGCACAACTGGCAAAATTACGCCCCCTTGTGCACGTCGTGCGCGGGGCGTAAAATGCCTAGTGTGAAGCAATTTCCATCCACGCGCACGCCCGGTAAAATAATGCCCCGTTGTGCGCGTCGTGCATGTGGCTTAAAAGTCCAACTGTGAGTTAATATCCATCCGTGTGCAGGACCAGCAAAATTACGCCCCGTCATGCGCGTGGTGCACCGGGGGTAAAACGCCTAGTGTGAAGCAATTTCCATCCGCGTGCACGCCCGGCAAAATAACACCTCGTTGTGCACGGGGGGTAAAACACCTAGTGTGAAGCAATTTCCATCTGTGCGCACGACCGGCAAAATAACGCCCCGTTGTGCGCGTCGGGCGCAGGGGTTAAAAGCCCTAGTGTGAGTCATTATCCATCCATAAAGACGACGGGCAAAATTACGCCCCGTTGTACGCGTCGTGTGTGGGGGTTAAAAGTCCTAGTGTGAGTCAATATCCATCTGCATGCAGGCATGCAAAATTATGCCCCGTTGTGCGTCGTGCACGGGGGTTAAAAGTCCTAGTGTGAGTCAATCCATCCGCGCGTACGACCGGCAAAATTACACCCCGTTGTGCGTGTCATGGCGATGGTTAAAATTCCTTGTTTGAATCAATATCCATCCGCGTGCACGATTGACAAAATTACGCCCCGTTGTGCATGTCGTGCGCGCGGGTTAAAACTCCAAGTCCAACCGCGTGCACGACCAGTAAAATTACGCCCCGTTGGGCACGTCGTGCACGTGGGGTAAAACTCCTAGTTTGAAGCAATTTCCATTAGTGCGCACGCCCGGCAAAATTACGCCCCGTCGTGCGTGTGGTGCACGGGGGTTAAAACGCCTAGTGTGAGAAAATTTCCATCCGCGCGCACGCCCTGCAAAATTACGCCCCGTCGTGCACATTGTACGCGAGGGTTAAAAGGCCCAGTCTTAAGCAATATCCATCCGCGTGCACGACTGCAAAATTACGCCTGTTGTGCTCGTCGTGTGCGGAGGTTAAAAGGCCATCTGAATCAATATCAATCCGCACGCACGACTGGAAAAATTGCGCCCCGTTATGCACGTCGTGCGCGTGGGTTAAAAGTCCCAATATGAATCAATATCCATCCGCACTCACCGACAACTAACAGAAATCCTAAAACAAAAGAGAGCTCGACAAGGTCACTAAGGATGGTCACCGGTGTCCATAAACTCCTCCTGGACAGACTTGGGCACATGCTCAGCGTCAACAATTACCACGTCCTCAGCAACGGTCTCTGGCTCAGGGTCTAACATGTGACACCCAAAAGAGCAAGGGGCACATGTCAGCAAGTCTACAAGAGACTTGTGCAAGGAAACTGAAAGTAAAAGTAAGCAACCTAGCAGTTCTAGCATGATGTAATGACATGGCAGTTAAAGTATGAGTGAAACAAGTAAAGTGAGGTACAACAAGCATCTAGCATGGCATGGCAAGAGTAGCAAACTACTATCATTCACAAGTCACGTTTTCATGTCGTGCACAGAGTTCACACCTTACAGCTAGAGTGGCTGATCGGGCCAACTCCTAAGCTGAGTGGTCGCTCAACCCTACCCCTCCACGTGTATCGAGCCAGGGCCTTACCCCCGAACGTGAATGCTCGCTTCTAGATCACGAGCCAGGAAGTGTTTTTCATGATGGCATAGGGGTGCACCTAGACAGAACAAGGAAGTGCAAGTATTTTGTAGCGTGTACTACGAATGCAACATTCAACTTGGATGACATGTAAGATGTAATGCATGGCAGATAACAGTTTAAGTGCTTACAGATAAGGAATTTAAATATGGCAGATAACAATGCATGAATGACATGGCAGGGTGTCAGATCTAGCTTCGTTGTCAAGCTAGATCTTAAAGTTACGTCTAGACAGCTATCATTTCACTGTCTAGTCTCTTTTACGCTAAAAACAAGGAGGTGGCCTAAAACATGGTCTAAAGCAAAGGTTGGCAAGTTTCACTTGCCTGCAAGTCAAACGTCTGAGAAACACCGTCCAAAGAGTCCAAAGTCACAAACAACCTATGTGCCAAGTCCACCAGCCTACCGTCCCATTTTATTAATCTTGATTAGTGAATTTAAAACACTTTAAAAACATCAATTTTAGTCTTGATTAACAGGCAATAGGTTGGGGGTCCTATGGGTACAAAGCGTTACCTCAACACGACGGGAAAGCTACACTGGCGTCGGGTAGCGACGCCAGGGGTTGGATTATAAGAACGTGCTCCTAGGCCAATTTCCAGATCAGATTCCTTGCTCGAATAGTCTGGGCAGCAACCAGATCAACGAACCAAGATTCCAACGCTTGGACGTGCGACGAAGGGCTACGACATATCGCAGCGTCGTAATCGACAAATCCACGAAGAAGAGACACCTAGGTGGGACCCACAGTAGTGCTAGGGGCCAATGGGGGACCCACAACACCTCTGGAGAACTTGGGGGGCTCACGGCGGCAAGCGGTGTGGAAGTTGCGACGTTGCGACGAACGTCACTCGGTCAGAATGAGCCGCTGCGAGGAAATCTCTCGGTCAGACCGAGAAAACACAATGCACGGGGTCGATCGTTGCAGCAGAGGGCGTTGCAAGGCGGGGCGCTTCAGTCAGAGCAGGCCGGTGCAGAAGAATCCTTCGGTCGGGTGCTTGGGCGGAGCGGGGTTGCAACGTTGCAAGTTGCAACGAAGCGGGCGATGCAGAGATGCGGGGGAACGGGTCGGTCGTAGCGGGCGGATGCGGAGATGCGAAGAGGGCGCTGCAGCGGAGCGGGGAAGCGATGCGGAGCGGGCCGTTCCATCGGTCAGACCGATGGGATCTCTCGGTCGGGCACGGGGTGCGGGCGGGGCTCTCGGTCAGACCGAGGAAAACCAAGGAAATTCCTCGGTCGGACACAGGCGGCAGCGGGTCTGAGTTGCGACGAACGTCGCAAGCGAGAATTTGAGTTGTGGGGGCGGCTAGGGTTTGTTTGCTTGCGAAAATAGGGTATCCTAGGGATTGTTTATATAGTATAGAGGGGTTGACTTGGTCTAGGGCTAATTCTAATAGGATTAGGATTTAAAAATCATTTAAAACCCAAACCCAAGCACTCCTACTCACGCATAGATTGGGTGCGGCTAGGAATGGGCTATGATTTGGATCAAAAATATTTTGTAGCGTTAGAAACTAATAAAAGTTATATTTGGCTAAAAGTACTTGAAAACTTAGTATTTAAAAAATATTTAATGCTTGGCCAAAAATATAAAATAGGTCAAATGAAGTCTAAAAATTGTGAAATAAATATTGGGGTGATCGGGACGACGAGAGAAAGAAAACTAAGAAGACGGATCTCAACTTCGAAGTCGGGGGACGAAACTAAAAATAGAAACGTCCCACGTCAAAAGTGAAAATCACAACGTCTCTTCGAATAAGATCAAATCGTAGGAGAACGACTCAAGAAATGTCGTTCTAAATTAGTGCCACAATTTAATACTCTCAGAGATGTTCACAAATACATATCACACCAAGGTGTTCACAAACAAACAAAGTCTAAAACAAATACATGCACGGTCAATAGCACATGCACGAATGAGATACGATCGGAAAGCGACCGTTACATCCTCCCCACCTTAGAATAAAGTCCGTCCTCGGACTTTCTAACTATAAATATAACTCTAGCTAGACTAGCAGCTATCCCGATCACATCACACTATAATTCAACCAGTTATAGTCATTACAAATGCTTATACATACGCTAGGTAGTCAAACAATAACTCTATTAACATGTATATATTCATTCACATATTTCAATCCCTTATATAACTATTACTATCCTAGCACAAACAATAGTTCAGATACTCACATAAGATTAGCCTCATACTAGCAAATACAATCATTGCTCAATGTATAGATAGCTACCTATGCACAAAACAAACATGGGTATACTACTCCCTAATATTTCCTAGTATACATCCAATACCAAACACATCAACGCATGTAGTCACACCATACCATTACTTAAATCAAGTTTTACTATATCTAATATGCATTCACCACTACTATAATTTCTCAATATATAGTCATTTAAATGCATGCAAATATTTCACCATATATTCACATCACATACGGTCCTATAACTATATTCACGTCACGCCACACATACCATAGTCCCCAAAACCAATAACTAAGCACATACTTACCCGTGCATGGTGCACAACCATACACGCTAACATTTCATTCATATATACCAACCATCTATATTACAAATGAGGGATGTTTTTGAATCTTTGTCCCATGTGGCAATGTCACATCGCCACATGGGACACCCTTCTTAAACCCAAAACCCAAAAAACACAAAATTCCACCCAACCCCCAAAAACACACCCAAACCCAAACACCCAAAATCACACCCCCAAGCAAAAAACCAAAAAACCTCAAGACACTACACACACTTAAACCCACTATTCTCGTTTTCACCCGTTTTTGCACTCATCGAAACATCCGTGTGGGTCCCGCATCCTTACTGTGTGTGGGTTGGTTTTTGGGGGTCCGTGCATTCGCTCCCCTTTTACCATCCGACGTTGCCGACATGCACACACACGCTTTTCGCTCCTTCCCGGTTCCGCGCGTGCATTGCGGCCATGTTCGTTGGTGGTTATTTTTGCTCCGTGCACCAAGTGCATGGGCAATTTCTAGTACTACTATATACTCAGCACATCTACACACCTAGTTTAGCTAGCACATATACGTTCACACAGGCAAGTCCTTAGTAAATACTATACCGCATGACCAACACCTATAACTATATACTGGTATAGCGACCCACAATCATGTGCGTAACACAACCAGGCACAAACACTCCTATCACTAAACACACATCAAACATCGCTATATGCAAACTACAGACATACATAACAATATACTTAGAGTATACCCACTCAAGCTTGAGTGAGACACGAAACACATATCAGAATACGCTATATATGTAACACGATATTTATACCTATACCAATACCACTCTAATGTATACGCATCTACCAATACAACCATATACATACCATATGTCAATCACACCTAATATTTAGTCAGGTAACACTCACATAGTTCAATCACTTTATATACCATAATAACATTACAGACATCAGCACACTATAATTATAATACACTCCCTAATACATACGCATTCATCGTATAGTCACACACATGTAACATATATATTCACACCATATCCTACTACCTATAATTAATATACTAACACATCTACTTCATACATAGTTAAGATATGCAATAGTCGTGTATACCTCATGGTATACACGCATACAACATCCCGTACAAGCAAGCAATACCAATCAAGATTATAATCCTACTACCATATGTATATCACCTATATACTCATGCAGCAAATACGTAACTACTTACATTTAAGCACAATACATATCTACGTACGAGCACACACTCACACGTACTAACACATAGGTCATATAAATAGGCCTACCCACTTAACTATACGTACACCTATTATTATCACACCTATCAAGCACATAGCTTTACCAACATATTATTTCAACCATTATAAGTATCTTCCAACTACATACACCCCATTAGATATTCCAACACTGATTCATATATACACAGACGCCCCTAGAGTGGTATAGCTATCCTCACGCATATCTATAAATACTAACACACAACCACCTTCATATCATCACGAATAACTCCGAGTATGTATATATCACACAATAGGCAAACATTAATATACTATAGGGGAGTACACTCATTCAAGCCCACATACTCAACTTAGGTACATGCACCATGACAACAACACAAGGGTCCAAGGGCCTACTAACAAATTAGGGTTGACACAGTCATCGACGAGCACTAAAGCCTAAGAAATAGAGAAAGATCGAGGTCGAAAGCGTGACGAGGGAAGGATCGATAAGCACGAGTTCAGATAGGACGAATACAAGGAGACAGCTTGGTTAGGTGAAACAGCGACTCACTTGTGAATGTTTAGGTAGAGGAAAGGGAGATGTAGTGATACTTTTATAGTTTAGAAATTTGCTCAATGCGCAAACTGGCCAAAAATTTCTTTATTACGAGCATTGAGCAATTATGTAAGCAGCAATAAATTTTTCCAGCTCACTTCCCAATGGTCAAACATTCTTTGGTATCAATCTTCTGTAGATTCACGATCAATCTTTTATATATTCACGAGAACCCCTCTGTAGCATGAGGGGGTCTTCGATGTAGCCACACAGTAAAACTCTACTGCAGTCTCATCCTCATCAACCAATACAATTCGCAACCATGCGTTGTGCGTTGTGCGCATTGAGCAATTCCCGTTTTCCAAGCGTTTTGCGCGGTGAGCAATTATGATTATTGCTCGCTTCTGTATTATTTAGCACGGTGTGTGCGTCGAATAAAATGTATTAAAAAATATTAGTGGTGATTAGTATCGTTGGGAGTAATTTTCCTATTAGCATCAATGTTGATCAAGGCGAAAAACTGTTGAGTTTCCTTGTTTTGCGCGGAGAGTAATTAACATATTTTGTTTCCATATTATACTCTTCATTTTGATTGGTCCAATTCCCCTATAAATGGCGGACAAGGAGCCCTCATCTTCTCACAACTTCCTCTACTTTCTTCTATCATCATCTTCTTTATTTGCCCACACAAACTCTGTATGGAAACAATAAGGTCTTCTTATGTTCGAGCTTGATGCATGAGGTAGAAATGGACAAGATGGAGATGGATATGGAGTGTAAAGATGAGATGGTCTTCTATTGTTCGTGCGTGATGCTTGAGATAGAAATGGACGATAGAATTCAACCAGTACTTTTTTCACGTAAATATAAATGGTTGATGTTGGAAACTGCAATAACGGTAATAAACGCAACGAAGGGCTATCGTCCATTAATAATCAAATATGCACGGGGAACAGCCATCTCATCTTTACACTTGATCGCACCCCGGATACACGTCCGGAGCAACGGTTGTAGTTTTACTGCAAGCGCATGGTGTAGCAGCGAGCGGGATATCGAACACAGGGAGGACGAATGACCGTGCTTGTTCCAATCAACCTGGCTATTTAAGAAGAAAGATTTTCCTTTGGCGATCCTGTCACAATCGTCAGACAAAGTATAGAAATGTCAAATCAAATAAAGAACGTCTAGGGAATGGGGAATTCCCGCTACTCACCGTATTTCATGAATGTGGTTCGTCGGTATCAAAATTGCTAGATTAAGATTTTGGATGAACTAGTTGCAACTGAATGTAGAACCAAGCTCACGTTCTCGCGCTGTTGCCGGTCTATAGCTATCCTAGGTTTGGGTCCAATCTCTTGCAAACCCTAGCCTAGGGAAGCTAGCATTAGGATCAACATCATCGTCCAATCGCGCACCGAGTCCAATCTCTTGCAAACTCGGCCCACGACCTAGATTGGGATAGTTCCTACCCGTCCAATCTCTTGCAAACGGGTATTGGCGCGGAATTCCAATCGGAAACCCTAGTATCGGTCCAATCTCTTGCAAACCGATACTACGGAAATTCGATTCCAACCCAATTCGGATTTCTAGGGTTTCCTATCGAATTGGAATCCAATCTCTTGCAAATCCCAATGGTATGAACTCCTAGCTATCCGTAATAAATTGATCCCAATCTAATTCCTAATAGCAATTCTAGCAAAATTTCTACTAATTCATCACAAATATGAAATTGGGCTTGTAGGGTTCATCCCCACGCCCCAAGACGTGGCGACTACAAACAATTCATAGCAAGATCACAAAAATAATCAATGAAATAAGCAATAGAATTCATCACAATATTGAGATATGCAATAAAAATAGGATTTTTAGAGAAGAGAAAGACAAACCAATGGAGTTCTTCAATTAATCCAACAAAAATCAAATTTTGTCTCTTCTCCAATCTCAAAAATAAAGCTAAAAAGTTAATCTAAAAAGCTGCAAAAAATCTAAGAAGAAGCTCTCCAAAACTAGGGTAAAAACAGGGGTTAAATAGCCCCCAAAATCGTCCAAAAACTGTGACCAAAATACCCCTGCGCAGCCTGTTTTCCGCAATTTTCGCTACAGGCAGCGCGTCGCACTCGGCCGAGTGACAAAGGTCGCTCGGCCGAGTGAAAGCCCTGTAAATTTCCAGTAAGTCTCGATCTTCAGGGGTCTTCACTTCAGGGGCGGCTCGGCCGAGTGAGTTGTCGTCACTCGGCCGATGGCTTCATGGTACTCGGGCGGACGGGATTAACCACTCGGCCGAGTGGGTCTTCTGAAGCTCTGGCAGCCGAAAAACAGTAACATGGCGATTTTTGAAGGGCTTCGTCTGGGTGCCACTCGGGCGGACGGGGTCTCGTCACTCGGCCGATGTGGTCTCCGTCGCTCGGCCGAGTGCACATAGAAATCGTGTCTGATCTGGTCGGCCGAGTGGCTCCTCCACTCGGCCGAGTGGGACACAAAAAATGCCCAATCTGCTTATTTTGGCCTCCTCGTCGCTCCTGCGACGTCCATTCTTCTTCCGCTCCTCTCCAACAGCAAAATTCCCCTCGGGGAGGTCGTCGGTGACCGTCTAGAGTAAGCGCATCTCGAGATCACTCCAAATCGCGCCAAATCCTCTGAAATGCGACAAAAACAACAAATCGTGAAAAGCATCGTAATATCGTCGATATATCGTGAAAAACATGATTTGGGCGATCTAAATGGCATGCAAACATGCGGGAAAAGGGTGTAAAATAAGGAGTGATCAAAATCCCCCAAGCTTGCCTCTTACTCGTCCTCGAGGAAGATAAGTAAAAGGCGAACCCGGTGGATTCGGAAAACGAAAACGGCAAAAAGTGAAAAATGAAAAACGGAGAAGAATGAAAAACGAAATAAAAATAAAGTAGGAAGAAAGAAAGAAGCGAAGAGGTAAGCCGCTAGATCATTTTCTCAGGACGTGGGTTCCGCTTACTCGTATAGCATGCACTGAACGAAAAACACATGTCAAAGAGTTTTATTTTGATACCATAGTAAAATAATGCAAATAGAAATAGAAAACCCACGAACAACAATATAATCATGAAAAACGGAATAATTTTATAATTAACATCGTCTGAGTCATTTAAAGCGGTATACAAATCACAGATCACACACTTTTCAATTGAATGTTTTCTATCCGGAGTATAAGAGTATCACACTATAGAATAGAGAGAATAGAAAAAGTATGGATTTCATGATATGAATGCTAGGCTTAGATTTCTGGATTTCGTAAAGCTAAAAATAATCTCACCGAGTATAGAATATTACTTAGCCTAGGTTGTCGTGCAACGTCAAGTAGTCACTCTCTCACACATCAATGGATCCCCTCCCCCGAGCTTATCTATAAGCGTGGTGGCATAAAAAATATTTACATCCCCATTTTTATAAAGCTCCAAAAGTAACGAAAAGAGAAGAAGAAAGAAAGAAAGTGAGATGGGATCTTTTATTGAGGATTTTTCCTCTTTTCTCCTTTTTTTTCTTTCTGTTTTTTTTTCTTTTTTTTTGAAAGACATATTTACACAACGATCCCAACTCAAAGAGAGATAATGATATACAAGAATATTTTCTCTTTTTTCTCTTTTTTTGAATAAGAAATTTGGAGCTAGGAATTAATAGCGGGGGAAATGCCATATAATAGAATCGCTAAGGGGAGATTCACCAATGATTTTAAAAGTAGAGAAATGATGTTCAAGATTTGTGGAGAAAGAAATAAATATATCACTCGGTTCACTCTATAAGACATGCACGACAACTTCAGCAGGGTAATCTAATCTACTCAGTTTCGATCACAAAAAAGCTAACTAATCCAGATTTATCATAGCTAACATCATTCAATCATCCTGAAGTGAAGTGTACAATTCATGCATATAGAAGTGATATAGGAAAAGAAATCAGTACTCCAGATATAGGCATTCAATGCGTGAATCTTGGTGTGTTTTCTGTGATAGCATACATATGAATATTTAGACTCAGCTAAAAATAAAATTTCATCCATTTTCATGTGGAAAAAGTGTGGGTTACTATCTCTAGATGCAAGGCAAGTCATAGCATATGATATCAGAAATAAAATCTAAGACATGACAAATATAGCATGCATATAGAATAAGCTAAATCCCACGTCATCCTCATCACAGAAAAGTCATCTCTAGCATGAGATGAAAAAGAAAGAAATAAAGATAAATGGAAAATAGAACTATTTACAATGCGGCACACAGAAAAATAAGAAAAACGTGATGCATGGCAAAATAAAAGAAAAATGATGAAAAATAAGTGCAAAAGCGAAGAATGGCGTGAAAAACTAAAAACAAAGGTGGCAAATCGAAAAAGAACGTGAGGACTCACTCCCCCAAGCTAAATGCCACAGTGTCCTCAATGTGCAAAGTGTGGCACACCGAGAGGCAAGAAATGTGAGGGGCAAGTGAGGATGCATGCATGAGGAAAAAGTGAAAAGAAAAATAAAGAAACGAAAAATATGATGCGGACATGATGCATGCAGGAATGGAGCGATACAGATATAAAGGTGTGTCACCAAAAACTCTCCCTCTCTCCCAGAAAAGATATATAAAGATACGGTCAAAATGAGAATCCCAAAATAAGTGAGGGGAGGGGGGGTGGACAAAAATGCATCAGGACCCAGCAGAGACGGGCAGCACAACTGCAAAAGGAGTCGATGGCATCAAGGGTGCCTAAGAAGGTGGTGCTGCACCGTCTCCGTCCTGAGGCGGAAGTGGTGGTGGTGGCTGGACAGTCCGCTGAGCGGGGGTGGGTGTGGAAGTGGTAGCAGGCTGAGTGTGTGTGGAAGTGTGGGTGGGAACCTGCTGGGTGGGAACCTGCTGGGTGGGTACGGGTACGCGGGGGAGACGCTCCAGGACCTGGGTAAGACAGTAGTGAATCTGGGGGATCAGGCCGAAGCGGTCAGCCATCGCAGAGACGGTGGAGGACAGGGTCCTAAGGTCACCTCGGAGGCCACTCACCGCCCCCTCTAGAGCACGAATGCTCTGAAGTACAGTGTCAGGGGGAGGTGGTGCAGAGGGACGCACCGGTCGGAGCTGTGCAGGGCGTGGCTGGCGTACTCGGGTCGCGTATGTGACGGGCTCAGCGGGGAAGGGAACGAAAGGCGCTGCGCTCGCAAATGTGGGCCTGGCCTCAGTGTGAGGCCGGGGCACCGGCTGGTGAGAAGTGGAGGCAGCGGCAACGAAAGAAGAGTGCAAAAGTGGCAGCGAGGCGGCCAGAGAGGTCAGTGGCACAGAAGTGTGGACAGACGCCACGACACTCTCAGAAAATACAGCAGCAGTGGAGACAGAGGGCTCTCCGCACTCAACCATGGTCGGCGGGCGCTCGGGTGGGGCAGAAGAAACAGGCTCAGCAGACAGAGGGCCAGTGGTGGTGGTGACAGCCACGGAAGCAGTGGAGGTGGGCTCAGCTAAGGTACTCGCGACACCAACAGAGGTGGGGACAGAGGTGTCAGGAGCATCGGAAACATCTGGTATAGGCTGAGGGGACACAGGGTCAACAGGGGCGGCAGGCTCGGCAGGGGCAACAGGGTCTGCGGGGGGAGCGTGGGCCTGCTCGGCCTCCTCGGCCTCGAGCACGTAAGCAGCGGGGATGAGAACATCCATCGCAGGGAGCCAGTCAACGTGGGCTGGTGCAATCTGAGTCCGAGCTGGGCTTGGAAGAATCATGTAATCGGCACCGTAAGGGCCGTGCAACCAGACCCAGTGACGCTCACCGTGCGGACGAAGCATCTTCATCCGGGCCATAACATCGATCGAAAAAGAAGTGGGGCCCGATACTCGCCGCAGGTCGTCAGGGAAGTCCTCGCCGGTCATAAGAGCAAGCAAGGTGATCAGGCCGCCGCAGCATATCGGTGAGCGAGCGCCCACCGATACAATGATGCGGTCCAAAAACCAAGCCGCGACATCAATCACGACGGCGGGGACAAGCTCATCGCCATCCCTAGATAGAGCTCTGGGACGTGTCATCGCGTAGAGCATGTAGAGCTCTGGCATAGACATCGTGCCCGGCTCATATCTGGCCAAAAAGGTCGTCTCCATAAGGCGCTGAGCAATACGGAGGCAGGGATGGACAATGGCCGAGGCCTTGGCCCTACTAGGGTCAAAGGCAGCGTGAAGACCCGTAATCCGGGCCCGGAAGGCACCAACATCGAAGGAAGGTGGGGGGATATGGGTGGGGCCGTAACCGCGATCGGCTCCGGGGACAGCGGGCCACGAGAAAAATGCTCTCATCATATCGAGAGTGACCTGGCACTCCCGGTCCATGAACCGAAACGAGCATCCCTCGTCGGTCCGGGCGATCGAACTCAGTACCTCAAGTGTCGGACGGATAAACGTGTCCGCCGACACCTGAAAGAAATCGCGCCAGCCCACGTTGTCGTAAAACGTGAGCATCCCCTCTAGTACCCCCAGGCGTCCTAGGTCAGCAAGGTGTGCAAACCTGGAGGGTACGATCGAGCGCTGGGAGATACGCTCAAAGACGGTGCGGTGTGCGTCGTCTCGGAACGTAATCCCGAGCGGCCCGACCAGTGGAGCCGGAGGTGGTGGCTGTGGAGCGGCAGGGAGTGGCTGTGCGGGCTGTGCGGGCGCTGCAGGCTGTGCGGGGTATGCGGGGCCTGCAGGCTGTGCTGGGTGGATGGGGTGTGTGGGAGAGGGCGGAGGAGAGTCCTCCAACTCGTGGGAGGGGCCGGCATCATCCGACCGCTTCCGCTTGGCGGAAGCTGTCACGACCCGCTTCCCTAAAATGGAGGCGAGACGTGAAAAGGTCCGCACGAGAGTGGAGCTGTGAAGCCCCAAACCCGATAAGCGTCCACAATACATAAACAGGTCCCTGTAACCACAACAGAATAACAATAATAATAAAAGGAGAAACTGAAATAAAATTCCTCATCTCAAACATTGTCCAACAAGAAAATAAGTCCAACATCCAGAAAAGCCACCAGGCTAAAAGAAAAGAGTCTAAAGGCCCAGAACAAGGCCAACAAAAGAAACGACAACAACAAAGTATGGGTGCTACGCACCGATAACAAAAACAACTGTCTAATAAAAGTAAAACACAACGAAGACACTAGGACTGGTCCCCAGTGTCCACGTACTCCCCGTCAAACACAAGTACGGGCTCGGCGTCAGCAAACACCTCGTCCTCAACAAGTGACTCAGGCTCGGGCTCTAACATGTGTCACCCAAAAGAGAAAAGGGGCACATGTCAGCAAGTCGAAAGACTTGTGCAAGGAAACGGGAATAATGGTAAACTAGCAACCTAGCAATTAGAACATGGTGCATGGCAAGTAAAGTACGGCGGTAACAAGTAAGGTAAAGGAGAGTACAAGTGGCAAGTATCAAGTGGTAGGGGTGACATGTAATGTCAAGTAACAAGTAAGGTAAAGTATAGTACAAGTGACAATGGGTTGTTGTGACATGTAATGTCAAGTAACAAGTACAAGTACAAGGGATCACTCAACGAGTGCCCTATTGCCCGCAGGCTGTATTCAAGTATCAAGTACAAGGGATCACTCAACGAGTGCCCTATTGCCCGCAGGCTGTGATGAGCTCGTCTTCTGGAACACGAGCCAGAAAGTGTATTTGATAAGTATGGCGTAGGGGTGCACCTAGCCGGAACAAGTAACACTAGTATGTAGCGATGCTACGCAATCACGATGAGTATTCAAGCATGCAATGACATGAGCAGATAATTCGCATACCGTTAATTAAATTAAACGTGACAGGCGAAATGCAATGACATGAACATATTCGCGCACCGTTTATTTAAAATAAACATGGCAGTTAAAATGCAATAACAGTTAAGGATGCATGGATGACATGAACAGTTAATACGCGTACCGTTTAGGGAAAGTAAACGTGACATACAAGCATGATGAAGGTGACGGACCAAGCTTCGTTGTCAAGCTAGGTCAATGGCGTCTAAACGGCTATCCTTTCACCGTCTAGTCTCTTTTACGCTAAAGCAAGGTAAATGGCCTAAGACATGGCCCAAATCAAGAGATGCAAGTTTCACTTGCCTATCACCGGGGAGAACGGTTACGAAAGTTCGTCTCCGCGGATGCTAGCCTACGGGGAATCGCTGTTATGGGGAACAATCATCAAAACACAAGTATTTTATTAGGGTTTCATAAAAATTACAATAGGATAAGAAAACAATGGTAGATCGATTTCTTACCGAGAGGAGGCGGAAGAAACACTCCGGGGAACCCTAGGACCAGATCTGGAAAAGATTGGAGAAGTTTGGGGAAACTAGGGTTTTGGGGGATTTTGGGGATTTTGATGGGTTTTGATGGAGATTTGGGGAAGATGAGAGGTGGATGGAGTGAATGGTTGGATTGGATGATGGATTTAGGGCTTAGAATGGATGGATGAAGCTTGGAGGAAGATGGGGGATCAATGGGGGCGATTTTAGGGTTTAGGGTCGAGTTAGAGGGGAAGAAAACGTTTGGGTTGGGTATTTATATAGGCTAGGCTGGCGGCTAGGGCAAAACTAGGGTTTACAGCACTAGTTAGTCGGTCAAAGAACAACCACTGACCGACTAGTTTGACAACTAGTCGGTCGGTCGACCAACGCAGACCGACTAAGTGTAAACAGTAGCTACAGGTGAAATTAGGATTCTAGAGTTAGTCGGTCCATGAACAAATACTGACCGACTAGTTTGGCAACTAGTCGGTCGATGAACGTTCTTAGACCGACTAAGAGTAAACAGTAACTGATACAAAAATAATTTGATGAGTTAGTCGGTTCAAGAAGCATTGCTGACCGACTAGTTTGCAACCTAGTCGGTCAACCAACGTTCTTAGACCGACTAACGATAAACAGTAACTCCTGAGAAATTTAGAAAGCTAACTAGTCGGTCCAAGAAGGATTGCCGACCGACTGGATCGTCATCTAGTCGGTCGGTGGCCCTTCTTACACCGGCTAATGAGCAAAGAAAGTACCGATACAGAGCGCGGGGCCCCGGGATCGATTCCTAAGACTCCTAGGCTTGATCTAATAGTTAGATACGACCGTTATGAAGTCCGTCACGAGTGACTTACTTCGAAATTGACAATCCTAAGGAAGGAGCGAGAAAATACGACGAATCGATCGAAAATGAAATCTACGGAGACGAAAACCACACAAGAGGAGAAAATCCACCAAAACATATATTATATATAAAATCCAGATACATGAAAAGCAGTCGTTACATCCTCCCCAACTTAAGAAAAATTCCGTCCTCGGAATTTCCAAAACTCACGAGTCCGGAAACAAAAGTGGGAAACGCTCTCGCATCTCATCCTCATTCTCCCAAGTAGACTCTCCAGGAGAACCGTGTCGCCACATCACCCTCACAAGATTGACAACCTTGTTACGAAGCGATTTCTGACGCCTGTCCAGAATCTGCACTGGATGCTGGTCATACGTCATATCGGGGCGAACGGTAATCTCCGAAAAATCTACCGCATGAGACGGATCGCTAATGTATCGACGAAGCTGCGACACATGGAAAACATTGTGAACTCCTTCCAAAGATGGCGGCAAGGCCAAGCGATAAGCTACCTCGCCAACCCTCTCCAAAACGTCAAACGGTCCAATGTATCGCGGGCTCAACTTTCCACGCTTCCCGAAACGAATCACACCACGATTCGGGGAAATCTTCAAGAACACATGGTCACCCGGCTGAAACTCCAAAGGACGACGTTTAGCATCCGCCCAATGCTTAAAACGGTCCTGAGCAATTCTCAACCTCTCCCGAATATTCCTGACGATATCCACGGCCTCCACGATCATCTCAGGTCCCAACAACTCCCGATCACCAACGTCATCCCAACTCAATGGCGATCGACATTTCCTCCCATAAAGAGCGGCGAATGGCGCCATGCCAATACTCGCCTGGAAGCTGTTGTTGTAGGAAAACTCCACCAAATGTAGATGGTCCTCCCACGAACCCTTGAAATCCAACATGCACGCCCTCAGCATGTCTTCCAAAATCTGAATCGTCCTCTCGGACTGGCCATCCGTCTGCGGATGGTACGCCATGCTGAAACTCAGACGCGTACCCAAGCTCTTCTGCAAACTCTGCCAAAACTGAGATGTGAACCTCGTGTCTCTGTCAGACACGATACTCACGGGGACTCCATGAAGTCGCACAACCTCCTGCACGATTCATGTTACATCACTATCCAAACTAGGAAAAGGAAATAAAAACGGAGAGTAAAAGAATTTTACCTCCATATATCTCCTCGCTAGCGCCTCAGTGGACTGTCCCACTCGGAACGGAATAAAATGCGCTGATTTGGTCAATCGATCTACGATCACCCAAATCGCGTCATTCTGCTTCGGACTCCGAGGTAGTCCAGTCACGAAATCCATAGTGATGTGTTGCCACTTCCACTCTGGAATCGGAAGCGGTTGTAGCAACCCAGCCGAACGCTGATGCTCCGCCTTCACTTGCTGGCAAACTAAGCACTTGGCTACACTCCGAGCCACGCTCCTCTTCATACCATGCCACTAATAATTCAGACGAAGATCCTGGTACATCTTGGTGCCACCAGGATGCACAGAATACGGCGAACTGTGTGCCTCCACCATCAGCTCCTCTCTGATATCCCCAGCAGGCACACACAACCTGGCTCCAAACCTCAGCGAGCCATCCTCATGAATCAAAAAGTCAGTCCGCAGACCGGCTTCCACCTGCTCCCGAATCCTCGCCAGCTTCGGATCCTCGGCCTGGCCAGCCTTAATCCGATCCACGATCGTCGACTGCACCTGCATGTACATCAACGACGAAGCCTCTCCAGGAAGAACAATCTCCACACCAGACTCGCAAAAATCCTGCTGCAGTCTCCACTGCGAGGTCAAAATCATCACCGCTGGTAGCCTACTCAAAGCATCCGGAACCACATTCACCTTGCCAGGGTGAAACTGCAAATCAATATCATAATCCGCCATAAGCTCCAACCATCGACGCTGTCGCATGTTGAGCTCCTTCTGAGTGAAAATATACTTCAAGCTTTTGTGATCGGTGAAAATCTTCACTTTCTCACTCAGCAAGAAGTGCCTCCAAATCTTAAGAGCAAACACAACGGCAGCCAACTCCAAATCATGCGTCGGATAATTCTTCTCATGAACCTTAAGCTGACGAGACGCATACGCCACAACATGCCCGCGCTGATGCAACACACAACCGAGACCCTTGCCAGAAGCATCGCAAAAGATCTCAAATCCACCGCTGCGATCAGGCACAACAAGAATAGGGGCACTCGTCAACCTTTCCTTCAGAACACCAAAAGCACCCTCACAATCACCCGACCAAACATAAGCAACATCCTTACGCGTCAACCTGGTCATCGGCTCAGCAATACGAGAAAAGTCCTTAATGAATCGCCGATAATAACCAGCAAGTCCGAGAAAACTCCGAATCTCAGACGCCGACGACGGAACAGGCCACTCCCTGATGGCCCGAATCTTCTCGGGATCCACTGAAATACCATCTCCAGTCACCACATGCCCGAGAAAAGCAACTCGATCCAGCCAAAATTCGCACTTCGAAAACTTAGCATACAACCGATGCTTCCTCAAAATCTCCAACACCGTCCTTAAGTGCGAGGCATGCTCCTCCTCCGACTTCAAATAGATCAGAATGTCGTCAATAAAGATAACGACAAACTTATCCAAAAAGTCGTAGAAAATCAGGTTCATCAGATTCATGAAAACTGCGGGCGCGTTAGTCACGCCGAAAGGCATAACCACGAACTCATAGTGTCCATACTTCGTCCTGAACGCTGTCTTCGGAACATCACCCTTCTTCACCTTCAACTGATGGTAACCACTCCTCAGATCCAACTTAGAAAACACCCTCGAACCTCCAAGCTGATCGAAAATATCATCGATGCGAGGCAACGGGTATTTATTCTTAATAGTTACCGCATTCAACTCCCGATAGTCCACGCACATGCGACGCGAACCATCCTTCTTCTTAACCAGCAACACCGGTGCTCCCCACGGAGACACACTAGGATTAATATAACCCTTCAGCAACAGATCATCCAACTGCTTCCGCAACTCCTCCAATTCTGCAGGTGCCATACGATACGGCGCCTTCGAAATTGGCTGCGCACCTGGAACAAGATCGATAGAAAATTCTAAAGCTCGATCAGGTGGCAAACCAGACATCTCCTCGGGGAAGACGTCGCCAAAATCTCGCACCACAGCTGGCCACTCCAGCTCCATCTGCATAGCCACAGCCTCCACCGGCCTGGCCCGAAATCTGACAGGACCAAGCGAACTGCTACCACGACTGAACTCAAACACTGGATGTCCGGGGATCTCGAACACCACCTTCTTCCTCCTGCAGTCGATCGTAGCATAGAAGCTCGCAAGCCAATCCATCCCAAGAACTGCATCATAGTTGATGATGTCGTGGACAATGAAATCAGCACAAAGCTCACGTCCACAAACCACCAACGAGCAAGAATTGCACCCACGATGCACCGAGATCACACCGTTCCCTGTGACGATATTCCAACTCTTAGGTAGAGGGGACGTCGACAAGGAATGCTTCTCCACGAAGCTCCGGGCCAAAATGCACATCGATGCACCAGAGTCAAAGAGGACTCGTGCAGGAAACGTGCAAACCAAAACCACACCTAACAAGCAATTAACAATCAAATCCTAGTCTAGCAAACAATCATGAGCAAGCAACCAATATAATCAAAATTTCAAACTAACTAAGGAAGATAAATAGCTAGAATGAGTGTCACCTGCAATAACTTCATCCACGGCCATGCTCTCCTCCTCAGTCATCAGAAAGGCCTGCCCTCTCGGCGGAACAGCCTGCCGAAAAGCCTGTCTCTGTGGAACAAGAGGCGCTCCACGTCCAACGGGCACAGGAGCGCGCTGCTGCAACGGCTGTGCTGCAATAGGAGCCCGCCAAGGCTGCCTCGACTTCGGACACTCCCGGATGGTGTGGGTAGGATCTCCGCAGACAATGCACTGCCCTAGAAACCTCCTACACTGATCCCTGAGGTGTCCAGTCTTGCCACAGAAATGGCAAGTCTTCAGAATAGGCCCTCCTGGCCTCTTGAACTGCACCGGATGACTAGGCTTGAAACCAGGCCTAACCACCGCCCTGGCCTGCTCCATAGGCCTCTTCCCAGCTCCAGAAACATGTCCCTTCCTCTGATTCAAATTTAACTCTTGCCGCCTCGCAGCAATCAGAACCTTCTGATATGTCTCCAAGTCAGAAGAGGTCACAAAGCTCTGAAGCTCCAAGGCAAGTCCCTGAAGAAATCGCTGAGCTTTCTCATCGGCATCCTGCACCATCTTAGGTGCAAACCGACTGAGCCTCGTGAACTCCTGGTGGTACTGATCCACCGACAAGCTCCCCTGCTTCAGATCTATGAAGCGCTGCAGCATCACCTGTCTAGCAGCCTTCGGGAAGAACTCTCCATCAAATCTGGACTTGAAGGTAGCCCAGACGATCGGCTCCACCAGCATCTTCTCTTCAGCATCCCACCAATTCCTGGCGTTATCCTTCAGCTGCCTCTTAGCCAGATCAACCCATCCAGCCGGGTTAATCTTCGCCATTGCCAAGTTATCCTCAATGTTCCTTATCCACTCGTCGGCAGCCAGAGGACCCTCAGAACCATCAAAATATGCGGGACCCAGCTCCCGAAATTGCTTCGCTCCTGGCTCAGAGCGAGGGGCATCCGGAAGAGCCCGGGCAGCTCGAGCAGGTGGAGCATTCTGGACTTGCAGAAGCACGCCATGCTGCACTTGCATCATCTGGATCATCATCCGCATCATCTCACCGCTGGTGGGTTCCCGCTCAGGCTCCTCATCATGAGGGAGCGCACCACTACCACCACCACGGGTGAATCGTCTTCCTGCCATCTAGTGACACAGAAAACGAATCAGATTAGACTCATAGCTTATGACTCGGACGTCGAACTTAATTTATTGGACATTCTAATATTATTATCGCTATTCCAAAAATCGCAGTTACAGAAGGACCTGCATGGGCCACCACTAAAACCTGTCACGACCCGCTTCCCTAAAATGGAGGCGAGACGTGAAAAGGTCCGCACGAGAGTGGAGCTGTGAAGCCCCAAACCCGATAAGCGTCCACAATACATAAACAGGTCCCTGTAACCACAACAGAATAACAATAATAATAAAAGGAGAAACTGAAATAAAATTCCTCATCTCAAACATTGTCCAACAAGAAAATAAGTCCAACATCCAGAAAAGCCACCAGGCTAAAAGAAAAGAGTCTAAAGGCCCAGAACAAGGCCAACAAAATAAACGACAACAACAAAGTATGGGTGCTACGCACCGATAACAAAAACAACTGTCTAATAAAAGTAAAACACAACGAAGACACTAGGACTGGTCCCCAGTGTCCACGTACTCCCCGTCAAACACAAGTACGGGCTCGGCGTCAGCAAACACCTCGTCCTCAACAAGTGACTCAGGCTCGGGCTCTAACATGTGTCACCCAAAAGAGAAAAGGGGCACATGTCAGCAAGTCGAAAGACTTGTGCAAGGAAACGGGAATAATGGTAAACTAGCAACCTAGCAATTAGAACATGGTGCATGGCAAGTAAAGTACGGCGGTAACAAGTAAGGTAAAGGAGAGTACAAGTGGCAAGTATCAAGTGGTAGGGGTGACATGTAATGTCAAGTAACAAGTAAGGTAAAGTATAGTACAAGTGACAAGGGGTTGTTGTGACATGTAATGTCAAGTAACAAGTACAAGTACAAGGGATCACTCAACGAGTGCCCTATTGCCCGCAGGCTGTATTCAAGTATCAAGTACAAGGGATCACTCAACGAGTGCCCTATTGCCCGCAGGCTGTGATGAGCTCGTCTTCTGGAACACGAGCCAGAAAGTGTATTTGATAAGTATGGCGTAGGGGTGCACCTAGCCGGAACAAGTAACACTAGTATGTAGCGATGCTACGCAATCACGATGAGTATTCAAGCATGCAATGACATGAGCAGATAATTCGCATACCGTTAATTAAATTAAACGTGACAGGCGAAATGCAATGACATGAACATATTCGCGCACCGTTTATTTAAATTAAACATGGCAGTTAAAATGCAATAACAGTTAAGGATGCATGGATGACATGAACAGTTAATACGCGTACCGTTTAGGGAAAGTAAACGTGACATACAAGCATGATGAAGGTGACGAACCAAGCTTCGTTGTCAAGCTAGGTCAATGGCGTCTAAACGGCTATCCTTTCACCGTCTAGTCTCTTTTACGCTAAAGCAAGGTAAATGGCCTAAGACATGGCCCAAATCAAGAGATGCAAGTTTCACTTGCCTATCACCGGGGAGAACGGTTACGAAAGTTCGTCTCCGCGGATGCTAGCCTACGGGGAATCGCTGTTATGGGGAACAATCATCAAAACACAAGTATTTTATTAGGGTTTCATAAAAATTACAATAGGATAAGAAAACAACGGTAGATCGATTTCTTACCGAGAGGAGGCGGAAGAAACACTCCGGGGAACCCTAGGACCATATCTGGAAAAGATTGGAGAAGTTTGGGGAAACTAGGGTTTTGGGGAATTTTGGGGATTTTGATGGGTTTTGATGGAGATTTGGGGAATATGAGAGGTGGATGGAGTGAATGGTTGGATTGGATGATGGATTTAGGGCTTAGAATGGAGGGATGAAGCTTGGAGGAAGATGGGGGATCAATGGGGGCGATTTTAGGGTTTAGGGTCGAGTTAGAGGGGAAGAAAACGTTTGGGTTGGGTATTTATAGGCTAGGCTGGCGGCTAGGGCAAAACTAGGGTTTACAGCACTAGTTAGTCGGTCAAAGAACAACCACTGACCGACTAGTTTGACAACTAGTCGGTCGGTCGACCAACGCAGACCGACTAAGTGTAAACAGTAGCTACAGGTGAAATTAGGATTCTAGAGTTAGTCGGTCCATGAACAAATACTGACCGACTAGTTTGGCAACTAGTCGGTCGATGAACGTTCTTAGACCGACTAAGAGTAAACAGTAACTGATACAAAAATAATTTGATGAGTTAGTCGGTTCAAGAAGCATTGCTGACCGACTAGTTTGCAACCTAGTCGGTCAACCAACGTTCTTAGACCGACTAACGATAAACAGTAACTCCTGAGAAATTTAGAAAGCTAACTAGTCGGTCCAAGAAGGATTGCCGACCGACTGGATCGTCATCTAGTCGGTCGGTGGCCCTTCTTACACCGGCTAATGAGCACAGAAAGTACCGATACAGAGCGCGGGGCCCCGGGATCGATTCCTAAGACTCCTAGGCTTGATCTAATAGTTAGATACGACCGTTATGAAGTCCGTCACGAGTGACTTACTTCGAAATTGACAATCCTAAGGAAGGAGCGAGAAAATACGACGAATCGATCGAAAATGAAATCTACGGAGACGAAAACCACACAAGAGGAGAAAATCCACCAAAACATATATTATATATAAAATCCAGATACATGAAAAGCAGTCGTTACAGAAGCTCTCCTCGACCGCGGCCGTGTCCGGGGCGGCATATCGGCCCCGAGCGCGAGCCGAAAAGTGTAAAAAGTGCGGCGTGTGCAAAAGAAAGGAAAGAGTGTACCCCGACACGTCGCGAGTGCTAAGCAATGGAAGAGTGCAAAGATAGCGCCTCCGCGAAGCCCAAATCAGTCCGTAGAAGCTCCCCTGGGCTCCCCTAAGCTCCCAAAACAACCTGCGCATGAAATGGAGATTTCAGCGGGTAATATTCAAAACGTATGGAGCATTAGGGGTATAATAGATAGATATAGAAATTGATTCGGGTTTAGGGGTCGTTAAACACATGGATCCTCGAAAAATACACAAAAAGAGGAGAAAAAGGCGATATTAGCTATACCGGAGGTGGTCGGAGCGGCGGCCGCCGGCGGCGACTCGGGCGCGGCGCGGCGGGTGCTCGGCCGGCGGTGGCTGGCCGAGCGGCGGCGCGGTCGCGGTCGGGCGGGCGAGTGGGGGCGAGAGCGAGGCGAGCGGGCGAGGGCAGCTGAAGGGTCGGGCGCGAATTGGTTTTTTGCGTTTCGAAAAACGTGCCCCCCCTTGGCCACTTATATAGTGAAAGTTACGACTCGGCCGAGTGAATATGTCACTCAGCCGAGCGAGATCAATGAACATTTCCTCCCCGCTATCGCTTCGGCCGAGTGGCTTTGCCAGCCTCGGCCGAGTGGAGTAAGTCCATTCGGCCGAGTGGCTTAAGCCACTCGGCAAGACTCGCCCTAGGAGCGTATCCGTTTTACTCGGCCGAGTGAAAATATATACTCGGCCGAGTAGCAGTTATACTGAAATCAAGAAAATAAACAGAGATTTGGGTACAGCAGACTTCCCTCGTTCGTGAGCGGCTCGGCCGGACGAACTTGTGTACTCGGCCGAGTGACTAGTATACTCGGCCGAGTGAGCCTTGTCTTCTGCTGTTTGTCTTCTTTTGGGCTCTAAACTCCGTCTTTCTTCCTCCAGTCGATTTCATCTTACTCCTAAGCATCGGGCGTCTTCCTTGGGCGCTCCTCATCGTCTCGTTCATCCTCCTCATGATGGATTTACCTATCTCCTCTCCTGTCAAGAAAAATAGGACCCGTTATCACAAATTTTTTGGGCGAACTACTCAAAACACTAAAAATTTCTAAAACAAAAATAAAGAAAAAGTAAAAATAAAGCAATAACCGTCGGGTTGCCTCCCGACAAGCGCTCGTTTAAGGTCATGAGCTCGACCACCTATGATTTTCAATTATTGCGGGATGTTTGGTGCATATGAGATGCACCCATCAAATTTTCTGGGGAGAACGCTTGGGTTCGGAAGTTGCGGTGTGTTCTCCCTCGGTGGTCTCCCGTCTCGAATAGTGTTGGGGGAGGCTCCCCCAAGCTAGCGTTTGCTCCGGTCAACGGCTTCACCGGTGACGCCGATTTCCGTATCGGCGGAGCTTTCTT
Source organism: Scilla litardierei (assembly GCA_030789695.1). NCBI lineage: Eukaryota > Viridiplantae > Streptophyta > Magnoliopsida > Asparagales > Asparagaceae > Scilla > Scilla litardierei. Next base: position 105,070 of record JAULAV010008031.1, on the reverse strand, counting down.
CGGAGACTTTAATTTCGAGAGCTTGCAGAGCTCTCGAATCCTTGCGACATCAGCGTCGCCTTCATCATTTTTAGCGGAGAGGTCGGGGGAATCATCTATCTTCTCATCTTGGCCTAAATCCGGGCCTTCCTTGAAATCCTCATCGAAAAGAGCACCAATCGAGTGGGGGATCGCCTCCTCAATTACCTCATCAAGGAGGTCCATGTAGTCAAGCTCCTCGTGGTAAGGCATGTGTTTCATTGCCTTAGGAATGTGAAGCTCCACCTCGATGTTGCCGACATTTAAAGTTAGTGTACCTTCTCGCACGTCGACAATCACACCGGCGGTGGCGAGGAACGAGCGTCCAAGTATCAATGAAGTATCTCCCTCCTCCTTAACGTCCATGATCACAAAGTCACATGGCAAGCATATTCCCCCCGGGACTTGTAGCAGGATGTCTTCGGCGATCCCTACCGGCCTTGTTATTCGCCCATCGGCTAATTGAATGCGCATGTCGGTAGGTTTCAACTTTGTCCCGGTGTTTAGCCTTAAGAACATGGAGAGAGGCATGAGGCTCACACTAGCCCCAAGATCTACCAACGCCTTTTGAAGAGGGACGCTGCCCAAGGTGCAAGGAATCCGAAAACTCCCCGGGTCTTTAAATTTGGCCGTCTCCTTCTCTCTCTTGGTGAACCAAGAGCCCTCCTCGGCTAGCATAATCTTCTCCTTCCTCTTTCTCCCTGAAATCAAGTCCTTTAAGAATTTAGCATATGTGGGGATCTCCACGATGGCGTCGAGGAAGGGGATGTTGAGGCTAACTCCTCTAAGATACTCGAGAAACTTTGCTAGCCTTTTCTCCATTTTCGCTCTAGCAAGCCTTTGGGGAAATGGGACCGGTGGCATGAAGCGCCTTTCCTCAATCAATCGCTCCGCTCTAGATTTCTCATTTTCTTGTGGCTCTTTTTCCTTATCATCTTCAACTACTGGCTCAATCGGCTCCAAACTTTCCTCCACGGGCTCCTCGGTAGGAATCATGGCGGGGGTGGTATCCTTCCCGCCTCTAGTACTAACGGCAACTACGGCATTGATGTGGCCGGTGTTGCCCCGTGGGTTTTGCTCGGGTTGCGCCGGCAATCGTTGAGTGTTCCGGTTGAGCAACGCCAATTGCTCCGATATTTGGGCCACAACGGTATTAAGAGAGTCTTGCCCCGCCTTCAAGGTAGCATTGACCTTATTTTGCTCGACCATAAACGCCTCCACTCTAGCTTCGAAGTCGGATCGTTGTTGAGCTTGTGGAGGGTTTTGATTTTGATTCCTCCACCCTTGATTGTATCCGGGCGGCCTATATGGTGGAGCTTGTTGCTTCGGTTGGAAACTTTGTTGTGGAGGCCCCCTCGGTGGATATTGTTGTTGTTGGGGTGGTAGTGGTGGTCGAGCTTGTTAAGGCGGTGCTTGGGGCGGGTTCAAAGCTCCTTCATTGTTGGCGTAGGAGAATCTGGGATGATTTCTTGTGGCCGGATTGGCCCAATATCCTTGGTTCCCCGCGACATATTGTACTTGCTCCAAGGATCCTTCTCCTTGCTCTCCTCCCACATACATGGCTTGAGATTGGTCTTGCCAATCACATATTTGGTTCGTCGCTGCGGAGGTGGAAGGGGCTCCTTGGGGCTCCGTGATAAACTTCTCCAATCTCTCCACTACCTTGTGGAGAGAGTCAAACTTGCTTGTAAGCTCCGCTACGGCCTTCGCTTCATAGATACTAGTCGGCTTCAAGGAGGACGTAGAGTGTCCTCGCTCATCGCCCCATTGTTGGTTGTTTGAGGCCATCTCCTCAATTAGGGCCGTAGCTTCCTCGGGAGTCTTTGACAAGATATCACCATTCGCCGCGTCATCAATAATTTGTTTGGTCCCCGGTTGGAGACCATTGTAGAAGCTATGCACTAGCTCCCAATCTTCTATGCTATGGTGCGGGCATTGGTGCTGCATCCTTAAAACGCTCCCAAGCTTCATAGAGCGTCTCTTGGGGTCCTTGCTTGAAGGACATAAGAACGCTCCGGATCTTCACCGTCTTGGATGGCGGATAGAACTTGTCAATGAATGCACTCGCCAACTCGTCCCAAGAGGTGAAGATTCCCTCAGCCTGCGTCCTCAACCAATAGAGTGCATTGTCCTTTAGCGTGAAGGGGAAGAGACGCAGTCTGATGGCATCGATGGAGACCCCCGGCATTTGGAATGTGGCGCACTTTGACAAGAATAATTGGATGTGGTAGTGAGGATTTTCATGGGCATTCCCATGAAATGGATCCTGCTGCATCAGAACCACTAGTCCAGTTTTTAGCTCGAAGTTCTAGTCCGTCGCCAACTCCGGCATGGCAATGGAAGAGGTGGTAGAAGAGGTCTTAGGCCGAAGCCTATCTCGGATAGAAATTATCCTCGCCATCCTTGCCGCTAATTGGTCTGCAGTTTCCGGGTTGGTCATAAACCTCCCTTCCGGATTTTGTCTCCTTTCCGCTCTAAGTCTCCGCGCGGTACGTTCGATCTCGGGATCAAATAATATAGCTTCAGGGTCCGTTGTAGATCTCGTGTACATGCACAGGGGAAACAGAGTTTCAAAGAAATGATTAGTACCGTGGAAGGGTTAGGCAAAAATAAATAAATAAAATAATAATAATAATAATAAAGAAATAGCTAGGGTGGTAAGATCAAACACAATCGCCACCCCGGCAACGGCGCCAAAAACTTGATCGCACCCCGGATACACGTCCGGAGCAACGGTTGTAGTTTTACCGCAAGCGCACGGTGTAGCAGCGAACGGGATATCGAACACAGGGAGGACGAATGACCGTGCTTGTTCCAATCAACCTGGCTATTTAAGAAGAAAGATTTGCCTTTGGCGACCCTGTCACAATCGTCAGACAAAGTATAGAAATATCAAATCAAATAAAGAACGTCTAGGGAATGGGGAATTCCCGCTACTCACCGTATTTCATGAATGTGGTTCGTCGGTATCAAAATTGCTAGATTAAGATTTTGGATGAACTAGTTGCAACTGAATGTAGAACCAAGCTCACGCTCTCGCGCTGTTGCCGGTCTATAGCTATCCTAGGTTTGGGTCCAATCTCTTGCAAACCCTAGCCTAGGGAAGCTAGCATTAGGATCAACATCATCGTCCAATCGCGCACCGAGTCCAATCTCTTGCAAACTCGGCCCACGACCTAGATTGGGATAGTTCCTACCCGTCCAATCTCTTGCAAACGGGTATTGGTGCGGAATTGCAACCGAAAACCCTAGTATCGGTCCAATCTCTTGCAAACCGATACTACGGAAATTTGATTCCAACCCAATTCGGATTTCTAGGGTTTCCAATCAAATTGGGATCCAATCTCTTGCAAATCCCAATCGGTATCAACTCCTAGCTATCCGTTATAAATTGATCCCAATCTAATTCCTAATAGCAATTCTAGCAAAATTTCTACTAATTCATCACAAATATGAAATTGGACTTGTAGGGTTCATCCCCACGCCCTAAGACGTGGCGACTACTCATAATTTATAGCAAGATCACAAAAATAATCAATGAAATAAGCAATAGAATTCAACACAATATTGAGATATGCAATAAAAATAGGATTTTTAGAGAAGAGAAAGACAAACCAATGGAGTTCTTCAATTAATCCAACAAAAATCAAATTTTGTCTCTTCTCCAATCTCAAAAATAAAGCTAAAAAGTTAATCTAAAAAGCTGCAAAAAATCTAAGAAGAAGCTCTCCAAAACTAGGGTAAAAACAGGGGTTAAATAGCCCCCAAAATCGTCCAAAAACTGTGACCAAAATACCCATGCGCAGCCTGTTTTCCGCAATTTTCGCTACAGGCAGCACGTCGCACTCGGCCGAGTGACAAAGGTCGCTCGGCCGAGTGAAAACCCTGTAAATTTCCAGTAAGTCTCGATCTTCAGGGGTCTTCACTTCGGGGGCGGCTCGGCCGAGTGAGTTGTCGTCACTCGGCCGATGGCTTCATGGTACTCGGGCGGACGGGATTAACCACTCGGCCGAGTGGGTCTTCTGAAGCTCAGGCAGCCGAAAAACAGTAACATGGCGATTTTTGAAGGGCTTCGTCTGGGTGCCACTCGGGCGGACGGGGTCTCGTCACTCGGCCGATGTGGTCTCCGTCGCTCGGCCGAGTGCACATAGAAATCGTGTCTGATCTGGTCGGCCGAGCGGTGTCTCGCTGGTCGGCCGAGTGGCTCCTCCACTCGGCCGATTGGGACACAAAAAATGCCCAATCTGCTTATTTTGGCCTCCTCGTCGCTCCTGCGACGTCCATTCTTCTTCCGCTCCTCTCCAACAGCAAAATTCCCCTCGGGGAGGTCGTCGGTGACCGTCTAGAGTAAGCGCATCTCGAGATCACTCCAAATCGCGCCAAATCCTCTGAAATGCGACAAAAACAACAAATCGTGAAAAGCATCGCAATATCGTCAATATATCGTGAAAAACATGATTTGGGCGATCTAAATGGCATGCAAACATGTGGGAAAAGGGTGTAAAATAAGGAGTGATCAACACTCCATCTCCTCCTCCAACCCCTTCATCTGTACACTATACCTCGTCTAAGACACACAAACACTTCCTCCTGTCCTTTCCGATCTCGAAGATGAAAAGCTCATTCTATTTATAACGCAACCATGTGTTGGTGTTCACTGCCTCTTGGGAATCGGAGTTCTTTTCGGTGTCTTCGAACAGGCGTCATACTTGACAGTAGGTTACAACGACGCCTGCAATGATGACACTCCTATCCGGGCTACGGTAGCAGAAAGTGGACAACCACGTCCATAAACGCAACGAATATGGTCACTTCGTTGAGCTTATTAACGTCATTGTCGACTTTTGACAACCGTAGGCAGGATAGAAGTGTCGTCATTGCAGGCATTGTTGTAGGGTGCAGCACGCAGATCACGCCGACAATTTATTCCGTAAAGAGCCCCTTCATTGCAAACATCTACGAAGATAGTCATATGTATCTGTTTGTAAGAGCGTAGGGAAATGTATCCGTTTGGATTTGTATCAGTATGTGCATCAATATATTTGAATGGTTGGGTCATTTTGAAAATGTCATCAGTTTGAATATGTTTCAGAGTTGATCTCAAAGTTTGCATGCAGTTTCTGAATTTGAGTAAATATGTAGCCGATTTAATCTAAAATGTCTTTAGATTGAATATGTATCAGAGATAATCTAAAAGTTTTCATGGAAACAAGTTAATTTTTTCATAGACGGAATTTAACAACTTGCTTGGAGGGACATTTTCACGTTCAGTGGACGGGCTGGCGTGACGTTCCACTTTACTGTGGTTAACTAAGTGTGACGTGATCCGTGGACGGGCTGGCGTGCAGTTCCACTTTACTGTAAACTGCATTAGGATGTACGACGGGAGGTCGAGGAGTGGAAGGCAGGCCGTTGGATGGCGGAGGGACCCGTTGTATGGGCACGGTGGTGCACAGTGGGGTGATTTGGCATGGTGATGCCTTCACCGATGATTTGGAGTGTCACCCTGCGGGCGGCGATGCCTCCCCCGGTGGTGGAGGTCGTCGCGGAGTAGGCGCTGGAAGGGAGGAGCGGTCCGCCGTAAGTCCCCTATGTCACCTGGCGCAAGTTGTCCAAGGGAAGTCGGGGAGTGGAAGGTGGACCGCTCTATGTGTAAGAGGAATAACTCGTCAGTGATCCGCCTGTACGAGGAATAATTTGTCGAGAAGGAGAGGTCCAGTTTCAACCGAGGGCATATCCAAAGATCGGGCCAACGGGAGGTTTCCTTTGAGAGGGGAGGAGTGTCTAGAGGCAAATCATCCCTAATGCCCTGGGTTTGTGAGGAGAGATCAAATACGGGGGTGTCTCGTCCCCTTTCAACCTTCATGGGAGGAGGACTAAGGCTTTCCTTTCTTTGCGTTGAGCACTTATGTCTGAGCATTGAGCAATTAAGTAAGCGGCTACAAAACCACTCATACCTCAGAAATGATCACCGTACACAACCACTCAAACTCAGAATTGCTCACCGCACAAAACCACTCAAAACTCAAAATTGCTCAGTGCATAAATCCACTCATAACTCAAAATTGCTCAGCACATAAAACCCTTCAAACTCAGAATTGCTCACCGTGCACAACCACTCAAAAATCCGAATTGCTCAGTGTACAGAACCACTCAAACTCAGAATTGCTCCCCGCACACAACCACTCAAAAATCAAAATTGCTCAGCGCACAAAACCACACAAAAATCAGAATTGCTCACCGCATACAACCATTTTTTCCCAACATGTGCACATGTGCATGTGTTATTTGCAAGTATAATTATAATTAAAAACCCATTTGCTCATGTGAGGATGAAATGCCACAAAGTTCTCCATTTGGTCACATTTGCTCTTGCTTTTGAGGACATTTGTGTCATTTTTGGGTCAAAAGGTCTCCCTGAGAGCTTTCAAATCGCTCCAGCTATATCAATTCTCTCCCATCACAATTAAGGGTCTCTTCATATGTCTGGTATCAATCTGCTGTAGATTCACGAGCAGTCTTTTGTATATTCACGAGAACCCCGCTGTAGCATGACGTGGTCTTCGATGTAGCCACACAGTAACTCTACTGCTATCTCATCCTCATCAACCAATACAATTCGCAACCATGCGTTGTGCGTTGTGCGTATTGAGCAATTCCCGTTCTCCATGTGTTTTGCGCGGTGAGCAATTATGATTGTTACTCGCTTCTGTATTATTTAGCCAGGTGTGCGCGTCGAATAAAATGTATTAAAAAATATTATTGGAGATTAGTATTGTTGGGAGTAATTTTCCTATTAGCATCAATGTTGATCAACGCGAAAAACCGTTGAGTTTCCTTGTTTTGTGCAGAGAGTAATTAACCTAATTTGATCCACATGATAAAATAATTGGGATTACACGATTTCGCGTTGGAATTACGCGGTTTGCGCGTTGAGTAAATAAATGTTGATTCCAAGATTCATTGCATTACTGTAGGATCACGGACTTTTTATACTCTTCATTTTTATTGGTCCAATTCCCCTATAAATGGCGGACAACGAGCACTTATTTTCTCACAACTTCCTTTACTTTCTTCTATCATCATCTTCTTTATTTGCCAACACAACCTCCGTATGGAAACAATAAGTTCTTCTACTGTTCGTGCATTCTTGATATAGATATATGGACGCTAGAATTCATTCAGTAGTCTTTTCACGTAAAGGTAAATGGTTGATGGTGGGAACTTATGCAACGAAGGGCTATCGTCCATTTATAATCAAGCATGCGCGACAATACTGGGGGGTGTTGCAACTACGTTGTTAAGAGAATTTGTCCCAAAAAGCACTATGTAAAATGTGAACGATGATCATACCATATTTTTTGGGGTGATATTGGCTATGTTGTCTCACATGTTTCAGGAAAGCTGCTGGCTGTTGTACCATGTAAGATTGTTATTCCCTCCTATTATAAATTGTGGCTATGTATTTGTTTTGGTGTCTTGCTATACACTCCATATCCATCTCCATCTCATCTTTACTCTCCATCTCCTCCATCAAACCCTTCATCGTTTCACTATACATCATCTTTGACGCACAGACACTCCATCGTATCCTTTCCGATCTCTTACACTCCCAAACATAACTTCTTATGCAACCATGTGTTGTTTTACATCGTCTCCGTTAACGGAGTTCCAATCGGTGTATTTTTTCATGACTTCATGTTACAATGACGACAGCAATGACGGTAATAAGCGAAACAGTCTGCCGACTTTCCATTTCACCGCGTCTCCTACAAAGGACAAAGTGCCACTTCAATGCACACATCTATGACGACAATCATCTTGAGTAGATCAGGGCAGAAATTCGGCAACTGCAACGTAGCTGCTGAGCTCATTGCCCGTGTGGTACATCGCCACAGGGGAATCGGCGTACCAGCTGTTGTGTTTGATACGGATACATACTTGACTGCAGGTTACAAAGACGCGACACTCTTATCCAGCCGATGATGGCAGAAAATCGGCAGCGACGTTAATAAACACAACGAAGATGGGCGCCCGATGAACTCGCAGAAGTTGAATATGGAAGCACACATATCACACGCCACTTCATTGGAAACATCTACGAATACAATCATGTGTATCACTTTGTAAGAGTAAAGGCATATGTATCAGTTTGGATCTGTATCTGTACCTACTTCAGTATTTAGAATGGGTGGGTCATTTTGGAAAGGTCACCGTTTGAATATGTATCAGCGTTAATCTAAAAGTTTGCATGTAGTTTCTGAATCAAATTGACAGGTATCAGATTTAATATAAATGTCTTCAGATTGAATAAGTATCGGTCTTAATCTAAAATTTTGCATGTTGGCATGTTTCAGAATCACAATTTTAGTATGATGAAAATTGGAATGTGAATGATTGACTGTTGGAACAAAAATTACAGCATCCAACAAATAGGATCAAAGCGCACAATGGGTAAAATTATCCAAACGGGGCGCGTTGAGCAAATTCGTTATCGACGCAACTTTAGCTCAACGCGCACAACGTGCATAATTCTACTAGCTGTGCACGTTTAACATTTGTTCAGAAACTACCTTATCAAAAAGCAAACACTTGGCTTTGCTTGTTGTGCGCTTTGAGAAATTATGTTATGGCATAGAAAATTGCTAAATGCGCATGCTTGCTTCATTTGAGGTTTTGCACGTTGATGGGATTTGTATTCCAAACGGAATTGTCACCGAGCATAAATGGCATAATTTTGCCCGTTGTGCACGTTGAGCTATTTTAGTGGCTATCAGTTTATCCCAACGCGCACAACTTAGGCATGCATTAATCATTATTGAGCAGAACATCTGGCTGGTAGTAATCCACTGTATATTCATGATCACTGCTCTGTATATTCACCAGCACTGCCCTACAGACTCGAGGGGTCTCTTAGGTAGACCAAATGTCCCAATATATCGCCGTTGTGCGCTTTGAGCAATTATGTTAACCATTAAAAATTTGCACGGTGCGAGCAGCAACTAATGTGGAGATATCAACAAATAAAACTGAGTGGGAGAGTAGGAGTTTTGTTTCGCACTAACAAAATTGCTCACCGCACACAACCGGTCGAAATTATTTGATCTGATCGTGGTGACTGGTGAGCAATTGTAGTAAGCACTAAGAAATTGTTTAATAAAGGCGCTCAACGGGCAAAACTTAACAATGTGAGGTTGTAGTAAGCAATTTTGTCAGACAATAACATATATGATACAGTAACCCTATTCTAACTTGGACTATTTGACACATAAACAATGATACATTCTCATCGCATAACAATTTGGAACAAAGGTTGATGTTATTAAAAATACTTAAAGCCCAAAACCGGCACTAATATTGCCAGTTTTACGCGTTGACCAATTTTGTAGGTAAAGACATAATTACTCAAAGCGCAAAACGGGCAATATTACTACAGTGTTGCGCTCGGTGTAATTGGTATGATACACAACATCAATCCATATCGATGATGACATTTGCACATTTCAGAAGCCATGATAAAATTTCATGCTACAAAGTGGTCAATTTGTGTACAAAAAAACTTATTACATTGATCAAACGTTATATCTTACTAATATTAAATAGCATCAGCGGTAGCAATATACGTACGTTCTACCATCGTACCGAATAACTGCATCCTCCGCTCATAACCAGCCGGCCATCCTTCGGCCACAACGTCATGCGTTCTTTTCCACACAAGTGAAGTCGGAGGGACGGCACAAGTTGGGTCAAGTTTAACGAAAACAAAGTGATTATTGTTTACATGACCCAACGTTATATGGTGTCGGGAGGCTCGGGGTACTGGAGGAGTTCTCAATGGAAAAAATGTCACACACATCTTAGGTGCAAGCATATGTACTACACAGTTGTAGCATGATGTAATGACATGTGCCATGTTTGGCATCTGCATCCATTTATCCTCTCCTGCACGTGCATCAGTAAGATAGTTCACTGCCTCCAAATTCTCATTATATGCAGCCTTACCCATAACACGCCGGTACAAGACGCTGTATATCCACCTCTTACGGAGCAAGTCAGTTCTGACACTAAGCCATGCGGATTGATCCAAGCCAACTGAACTGCCACAGCCTGTACCCACAGTTGCCATCTGCTACCACGTCTACGACGCCCACTATAGGGGTTGTAGACATGCAGTAAAATCCAAATAAAATTGTATGAGGTATTTGTCAGGAAAATCATCAACATAATCATGATGGAGAAGCGAAGGTTTCGGCTTCTTTATTTGAAGTTTCGCACCCCTACTACTTTCCTTCACATGCTTCCTCTTCAATTTAGGCCTCTCCTTTGCCGCCGCCTTATGCTCCGTAATCGACTGCAACTGTGGAGCCTTAACAGGCTTCCTCGTCACTGTAGGCTTCTCCGTCTCATTCAAAAGCTGCTCAGAAATCACATCAACCAGTGGAGAAATTTGTTTAAGCATGCCATCCATCTCCTCGTGCTCATCAATATACGTGGCCACATCCGTCTCCTCCTCCCTCCCAGCAGTCTGAGCATTCACATTATGATCCCCCGTCTCCATCATCGCCCCCAACTCCAACGTAAGCTCCGCTTGCATCAACCAAGCATCCACTATCTTCTCATCCTCCACATCCTCCACAGTCGCCACATCCACCTTCGGCTCATCATTCACCCCAGCTGCATTCTCCCCCTCATCCATCTCAGTAGTCTGGTCATCCACATTATGTTCCATCGTCCCCGCTGTATCCACCAACTTCCCAGTATGCTCCTTAGCAATCAAATCAGTAGCCACTTCCTTATCATCATCCTCCTCATTCTTCTTCTCCTCATACACCTTCGGCTCCACAGTCTCAGCCGCTGCATTATCCTCCACCACCACCTCAGCATTCTGCACCTCCACGTTAAGAGGAACCGTCTCCTCCGTCTCCACCAACTCCCCAATAACATAATCCTCTACAATCAACTCAACAGCCAGTGCATCCTCAGCCTCATCCTCCTCATAAACATCTTGCACCCTCGGCTCCACATTCTCCTCTACTGCATTAACCTCCTCCTCCTCCTCAGCATTCTGCTCCTGCCCACTAAGAGCCAACTTCTCAGCAGCATGCTCCATCACATTACGATCCACATCATCATCCTGCCAATAAGCAGCCAATGCAGTCACCTCCTCAGCCTCATCCACCCTCTCCTCATCTCCCTTCTGCTCCTCCTCAAGATTATCCACATGCACCACAAGCTCATTACCCACAATTCTACACGGTGATGCTAACTCCTTCAACTTGTTTACAATACCCACACTCTGCCCCCTTAGTAATCGGGTACATGCATTATAAACTGATTTGCTGGGTGTTTCCTTGAAGGATTTAGTTTCCTCCAGGCCTTTCAAAATTGCTGACAACAGCACCTTTCTATTTGCCAAGTCTCGCAATGCTTCCACCTCTTTTCCATGCAACATCCCGTCGTCGGAATGGCCCTCGACATAATTAGCAGCTTGATGGTTGTGCCTGCCATCAACGACCGTTAACCTCCACTCACCGCCATCGCCCACCTCATTACCACGCAATTTGAGTGGGCATCCACACTTGTTGGTTCTAACTGGCCGGTTGGTCCTTTTTTCTGGTCGGTGTCCCCTTGTAGTTCCCGCTTCTTGCACATGCATAGTAAGCAGCGGGAGTCCTATTGGACGATTTACTCATACTCGACGCACTGGTAACAATCACATGCCCCTATTGTCGTCCGACGCTCTTTATCCACTGAAAGAGCTCGTCTCTACTTTTAAAAAGTTGCATCGTTGTAATTTCGGCTGTATAATCCATATACACCTGTATCAAACAATTCATACAACTAATTGGACCGAGAACCAAAAATTAGTTTCATTATTGCCGTAAAGATAAATCAATATTGCCTCGGAACTTTTAGCATCTCCATCAAACTCAACTGTATCTATAGACAAGTAAAAACAAAAAATTTCTCCTTCTATTTCTACACATTGTAATAAGAATATCAAATAAAATGTACTTAACAATATATACTTCCCAAATCGCGATTTCGACAAATTTAGGTTGAAAACCCCTAAATCGATTGCTATCGCTTCACCAATTTGTTTGAACGCAGCAATTGACAATGTGATGTAAATGTCGAGCCCAGTAATAAAAATCAAATCTTTGGAATTTCCGTCTGTGCGCCTTGAGCAATCTATGAAAAACTTGTCGTTTGCTATTTCGTCTTGAGCAATCTGTGGAATGTTATGTCAGTGAGCGGTGAGCAGAATTTATCAAGGGGTGAAAGAGGGTCCGAAAGAGTCATAACATGTAAAAATTTTAACCCGTTGTGCGCTTCGAGTAAATTTGGTGGTTTAGTTGGCATATTTTACTCAGTGTGCACAATGGTTATATTTTAACACGATTTGAACCGTTTTGCACGCTGAGTAATCTTACTTGGATTGACATTAGTAACAGTAATCGTTATTAATCGCGACGCTGAGAACGATTTTGCCCGGTTGTGCGCGCTGAGTAATACTATATTTTGTTTTTAATATATAGTCTATTGGACTACTCATATTCTTATGCCGATGTTAACAAAATTATTGATACTAATAAAATAATATAATATCAACGTTATAACTATCATAATTTGTATTAATTAACAGCCTTAAGAAATACTGGACAGATTGCGTGTGTTATTAAGCATACAAAATTTAGTATATATCAGTTTGTACCCGTTCACCAAATAGTTAGTATGAGGCAAACTTAGTAGGTCTATCGTTGAGCATAACTTATAGATACGATCACCACAGCACGGCATACAGATGATAACATTTGTACATTTAGGCAGACATGATAAAATTTCATGCTACCAATCGGTCAATATGAAATAAACAATCCATATTAAAATGATACAATGTTTTATCCTACAATATTTCAATAATGTCAACTGTTGCAATATCGTGACCAAATACTATTGCCTGGAATTGATGCATCCTATCCTCATAAGCAGCCGGCCATCCGTCTAACACATCAAACGGTATCTTAGCAACATACTTGAAGTCGGAGGGACAGGACCATCTGGGGCAAGTTTAACAATAACGAAGTGATTATTGTTCACATGACCCAACGTTATGTGGCATCTGGATGATAGGGGTACCGGAGGAGTTCTTAAAGGACAATATGTCACACACTGATGAGGTGCAAGAATATGTACTACACAGTCGTAGCATGAGGCAATGACATGTGCCATTTCTGGCATCTGTATCCACCATTTAGCTTTTGGACGGTCTAACAAATGGCCCAGTGCCACAACATTCTTTTTAAATTCCACGGCACCCATAAGTTGCTGGTACAAGCCGTTGTGGTTCTGCATCTCTTCTCGCAAATCATATTTGACCTGCCTCCATTCGTCCTCACCCAGGCACAATTGAGCTGCCACAGCCATATACCCACAGTTTCCATCTGCTTTCACATCTACGACGTGCACTATAAGGGGTCGTAGACACTAAGGAAAAGCGTTCCAATAAGGTATTATTATGTCGGCATCCAAGTCCTCATCACTATCATCATGTGGAATTGATTGTTTCGGCTTCTTTATTGTACGTTTCCACAACGGTCTACTTCTTCCCTTACCCGGCTTACACTTTAATATTGACGTATCCGTCATCTCAGCATGCTGCTTAGCAATCTCCGCAACCAGTGTAGAAATTTGCAGATGTAGAACCTTATGCTCCTTCTTAAAGGCCTTAGCCACTGCATTCTCATCCTCCTCCTTCTCAGCAGTCTGCTCCGCCTCATTACGATCCACCTTATCATCCTCCCTACCCATCGTCCTAGTATGATCCTCCTCATGCATCTCAGCAAGCACTGCATTCTCCGAAAACCCCTTCCCCACCTTCTGATCCTCCACCTCGTTATTCACAGCCTTCACATGCTCATCACCCACAATTTTATCAGTTGATGCTAACTCCTTCAACTGTTTTACAATACCAACCTTCTTCCCCCATTGTAACCGGTTTCGTGCATTATAAATTGCTTTGATTGAGGTTGCACTGAAGTTTTTATTTTCCTTCAGCACTTTCAAAATTTCAGCTGGCCGAACCTTGCTATTTGCCAAGTCACGCACTGTTTCCATCTCCATTCCCTGCAACGTCCCTTCATTGGAATGGCCATCGACATATTTAGCTGCTTCATGGTTGTGCCTGCCACAAACGACTGTTAACTTCCACTCCTCAATGCCCACGCCCACCATATAACCATGCAATGAGAACGGACATGAACACTTCTTGGTTTTAACAGGCATGTTGGTCTTTTTAGCTTTCGGTGTCCCCTATACTCACCGCTTCTTTCACATGCAAAGTACACAGCATGATGCCCTTTGGCTGTTTTACTTAATCTCCCCAAACGTGTAACAATCACATGCCCATATCTTAACCCGACGTTCTGTATCCACTGAAACAGCTCTTTTCTATCCTTGAACAGTTGATTGGTGGTAAAGTCGTTTGTAAAATCCATATTATCATGTATCAAACAATTCATAACCTGATCCTCAAAGATTTAATGCATTATTGCCTAGAAGATTAATCAATATTACCTTGGATTTTTGTACCACCTCCATCAATCTCAACCGTGGATGAATGCATGTAAAATCAAAATAAGAAAGGCAAATAAAATGTACTTAAAAGTATACACTTACCAAAGAGTCGATTTCGAAAAATATAGGTCAAAACCCCCTAACTTGATTGCTCTCGATTCAACACTTTGTTTGATTGCAGCAGTTGACTAAGTGATGTATCCTTCGAGCCATGAAATAAAAATCAAATATTTTGGAATTCGGTCTGGGCGACTTGAGCAATCTTTGAAAAAACTTGCCGTTTGATATTCCTCCGTGAGCAATCTGTGGAATTGTCTGTCAATTCACTGCGAGCAGAAGGTAACACGAGGCAATTTCGGGTCCTATCGGGTCATATCGGGTTTACAATAATTTACCTGCTGTGCTGGTTGAGTAAACAAGTCTAGTTTGAAATATTACTAGCAAATAACCCGTCCACATGTGCACGTAGACTTGATCAAAATGGTTGTGTGCGGTGAGCAATTCTGAATTTTGAGTGGTTGTGGGCGATGAGTAATTCTGAGTTTTGGGTGGCTGTGTGCAGTGAGCAATTCCGAGTTTTGGGTGGTTGTGTGCGGTGAGCAATTCTGAGTTTTGGGTGGTTGTGTGAGGTGAGCAATTCTGAGTTTTGCGTGGTTGTGGGCGGTGAGCGATTCAGATATTTGCATGGTTGTGGGCGGTGAGCAATTCAGAGATTTGCGTGATTGTGTGCGGTGAGCAATTCTGAGTTTTGTATGATTGTGTGCAGTGAGCAAACAGCTAGACGGTTCATAGAGGAGAAATTTTACATTTTTTCCATCCCATTGTTCGCGATGAGTAATTTACAATATGAACAATATTTTTATGATCTGTATATACAAAGGCATCATAACAGCTTCCATATGCGATCAGTTTTGTGACCTAAGGCGAAAAAAGCTAATGAGATAGGGTTTTATCAACAGAAATTATTCTAATTCGCTGATCCATATAGCCTATAAGAGTTCCTGCTTATATCAAACGAAGATCCTTAAAGTAGAGCAAAAGATTTGTGTCATTGGGTTGGGGTGCCCTAAAATATTCGACTGCGGACGCATTGCATCGCAAAGTTGGTAAGCCATTAATTGATGCTAATTAATTTTGTTTTTATTAATAATTTCAGAAATTGATTGCTGCAATGTACATTTGGTACATGATTGCGTAGAAATTACAAAGATCGAGATGGACTCGGTACACATTGAGGGGATCTGGGATGAAGCAGACAAAGAAGCAAAGGTTAGAAATTATTTCGCTTTGTTAACAGACTAATTTACTAGAAAATAAAGGAAAACATTTAGTGACTATGTTGGTATGTGGTACTTAATTCAGTGTATTGTTGAAGGATCATAGGTTAATGAAGATTATACAAATCAGTTCACAACAAATAAAATTTTCCCCAGCATAGAAGAGCTTGGTAAATGGGTAAACGCGGTCGGTGTGAAAATCGAGAATATGGTTGTTACAAAATCATCAAATATGAGTACAAAGGGCAATATGGTCCCAACTTATTATTTTTGTTGTGAAAGAAGTGGGACATATCGGCCACACAGGCCAGATATATCGGCCAAAAAATCAACTCGAAGCAAGAAGTGTTCATGTCCCTTCTACTTGAGGGCTAATGGTGTGGCAACAGATAAGTGGATTTTGTCAGTTGTACGTGGCAAGCACAACCATAAACCCGCAATGTACATCAAGCAAAATCCAGATGAGACGAGGTTAGGAGGGGGGGAGATGGCCACAGTGAGAGACTTGTCAAATAGATTGCTTAGGCTAAGGGAAATCTTGAAATACCTGAAGGAAAATGATATCTACCACAATCAACACTATATGTAAAGCCAGACAGAGGATGAAGGCAGTGGAAATGGCCTGGAGAGCAGAAACACAGCTACTCATTAATCAAGTGACAACACATAATTACATTGTGTATCATGAAGTGGATGAAGAGACAAATGCAGTGATGAATATATTTTGGGCACATCTGCAGTAGGTTGATTTATTACGAAAATTTCCAGAGATTCTGGTTATGGACTGCGCGTTGAAGACCAACCGCAACAGGCCACCATTGATTGAGATGTATGGGGTGACGTCCACAGATAATCAGTTCGCAGATGCTTTTTGTTACACGGAGTCCGTACGTGAGGATAACTACTTGTGGGCCTTGTAGAAGTTGAGCTCATTGCTACATAGATACATGATGACACGTGTAATTTTGATAGCACTGGAGCCAGCACTTATGGATGCCATTGGCCATGTATTTCCATCTGCGGTGCACCAATTATGTAGAATGCACATATCCAAAAATATTGCCAAAAATTGCTAGCCCTCTTTTGTAGATCAAGAAAAATGGCTAGGTTTCATCTCTAGCTGGAATTTATTGGTTGGGGCACGCAAGGAGGAGGAGTATGTTGCAAAACTGAAGGCATTGGAGATAGAGTACAATGATTACACAAGGGCCGTGAGCCATGTGAAGACATCTTGGCTGGACAAGTACAAGGAGATGTTTATTTCTGCATGGACAGATGACAATCTGCACTTTGAAAATGTCGGTACCAACAGAGCGCATAAAAAAAGAGCACAGACTGAACATTCTAAGCTTAAAAAGGCATTGGGTTCATCGGCCTACAGTTTCTCCGCTTCTTTACCAACCATACATGAATCATTAGAGGGGCAGCATATCGAGATCAAGGCCTCATTCGAGAAATCTAAGATCATGTTGCAACATAATGTGCTTGGGTTCTTGTTCAGGGAGATGATAGAATTTACATCCGCTGCGACGTTGAAGATTATGTCTGTGGAAGCTGATAAATCTGACTCTATGGGAATGGACCAATGTGTAGGTGATTGTCTAGCAAGAATGATTTATGGTGTACTATGTGCCAATGAGATTGGCGAATTCACAAGGGAAAATCGTCCCATTCCCTTAGATGCTGTAAATGCTCATTGGAAGCAGCTAAACATGGAGGCTAAGACGGAATTGATGTCTGAAGAAGATGGGCTTATATATGCTGAATTAGAGCACATACACAAGCTCTATGTTCAACTTGATGGGACGAGGAAGCAGGAGTTGTTAATTAAGTTGAAGGAGCTAGCTACCCCCAGCGACAAATCTGATTACAGAGCCGCAAGTTAATGTCCTGTTCAATGGAAGAAGAAAAAGGGATAATAATTTGACAAATGCAGATATAGCCACCCCCATTGATCCAGCTCATTTTGATCATGTCTTAGCCGATGCGGTTAGTTGCTCTGCTCCAATTCCAACTGAAGTCTCATCAAAACAAGAAAGCGTCGGCCGTGTCCATCCGAGACGGTCCCAAAGGATCAAAAATACGTCTACTCCAATTCCTCCTCAACGTGCTAGAAAGAAACCAACTGTCATAAACGTGCCATCTGATAGTATTTTTGTCGTTTCTGCTACAGCTTCATTTGCAGCAGCAAATTATGCAGCTAAGGACGCTAGAGCCGTTCAAGGAGGCATACCTTATATTGATCAATTCCCAGCTGCAATCACCAAATATATATCGAACGTCACAGATGTGAAGGTAGATGGGACCTGTGGTTACAGGGCTTTATCTTCACATCTAGGCATGGGAAAGGACCAGTGGATAGTGGTCAGAAGAGAGTTGCTTGAAGAGCTGCGTGAACACTATGATGTGAACAGAAAGGTGATGGGTGAGGAAATTGCACAAGAACACGAAGAGTCAATTAACTATATGGATGACCACCCCCCGAAGCAATATTGGATGACATTCCTAGAAGTTGGACATATAATCTCAAGTTGTTATAACTGTGTAATACATCTGCTTTCAATGCAACAATGTCATTCATTTTTCCGTTAAGATCAGGACCAGATCAATGTACGAAACGTGGTCCCTTCACCATATTTTTTGTAAATAATAATCACTTTGTAAAGATTCAACTTAAAGATAGAAGCCCGGTCCCACCAGTAATATGGCTTTCGAAGGCTAACCACCTGCCTGCGGCCAAAGGATGGGTGGAAGGCCTTGAAGAGAGGATGCGACAATTCGAGAAATTAATCGGTAAGGATGTAGGCAAATATCCCAATGTACATACTATATACTCAGGTGATTGAATGTATAATTTTGTGCTAATGTAGTGTCCGAGTTTATAATGAAAGTATATACTGAAATTTTTTGGATTTGTGTACAAAATTTATGGGATTTCTGCACAACAGGACTCAACGCGCCATAATGGCTTTGCTTGTTGTGCGCGTTGAACATTTATGTTATGGGATACAAAATTGCTAAATTCGCATGACTGGTGTAATTTTTCCAGTTGTGCGCTTTGAGCAATTTATGTTACAGCATTAAAAATTTGCTCACCGCGCACAAAGGCCATAAAGGAGAATGCTAAGAGTTGGTTGAATAATTGTGTGATTTGGTATGTTATTGATGATGAAGACCTATGGTATACTGCATTAAAGGTGGTATTTAAGTTGCATGAAGTGATTTCCACCTCTTCGTATTCTTGAATCTTGGTCTCCTTGACGATTGGTCTTCTTGAATTTATGGCATAAGTCCAATAGCCCAAGTTCGTTTAAAGAAAAACTCTATACGTAACAATGTCGATGCATGCAGAGGCTATTTCAATGCTGTAGAAAATGACTCCAATGAAACACACTGACAAATCAGATTCATCTATCCACATCAGGTAAAAGGTGTGACCGGTGTGCGCACTGATACAAAATTGTATATCTGGTACACTGTGATGCTAAGATCAATTCCTACGCACATTCACGTGAACTAAGTATATTCCCGGGCAACTTCGATATTTCACACCATCCATGTCCATTTCTGTGATGGATGTATGCTAATAGTTTTAAAAAACACAAGAAATTAAGCAATCGGTGTACGAAGATCGCTAATGGTTGGCAAACAGATATTTATACTAACAAGCGGTAAAAGACTGCACTAGACGACGTTCATTACCATTGAATGTTCGGGGTTCATTACGAATGCATACACCATCACATGTTCACCTCTCAAAATATAAAACTACCAAAAACAGTTGGTGTACTAAGATGCCACGATTCACACAGACGCCTCGCAACCGTCCTACGTTTGGGTCGATCCTCCACCGGACTCCCGACCACATCGTTGATGCTTCATCACCTCAGCTTCATGCCTCACGTCCTCAATCGAGTTTGGAGGAAGCGTGTTTCTCTCCAACTCGGCTAAACGAGCCAGGAGACTGCTCTTCTCTACGTACCATCGCTCTTCGGAGCTCTTCCAAACTGATGACATTGAGGCCGCCCGATCTTTAGCTTTCGCAACCTCCCACTTCGCCTGAGATCTGCGGTCCCTCTCTTTCATCAGCTGCTCCTTCAAATCCTTCAGTTGAGATTCGAATGAAACTGCCTTTTTCCGCTCGGCAATCAACAATTGTACCACTCTGCGACGCATTTCCGCCCCGACCAATGATGTCTGTAAGGAATCATGGATAAGTAAGAGTAAGGCAACAGCACAAAGAGATGACATTAGTAGTTAACATGATAACTGCCATAAACGACTGAGTTAGCGAGCCTTTCAATGTCAATTTGACCCCGGACACTTTGGTCAGTGGGAAGGATGGAATTCTCCACCAGTCGACTGGCCACCCCCTATCCACCAATGCAGACTCGCCATCCCAGACGGGGAAGAAGGGTCGGTGACGGTTCCCCCTAGTACCTTTAGATGGAATGTCAGTGGGCAGATTCAACAGCAATGCTCCCTCGTACGCCGGGGGACATAGCATGCTGGAACGAGACCTCCCTATGGCCATGTATCCCTTAGAGGAGTCTCAGGCAATTGCGGCCGCACATCCCCCATGTCATGAAGGAAACGGTTAACATCTACGTCATCGTCTCTTCTTCCATCTGAAGACTGACATTGCAAAGTTTCTTCGTCCCACTGACATGATTTCTTAGTCATATCTGCAGTGAAGGCACAAATCAACACAAATGGTGATATATTCCCAAATTTGGCGGGATATGTATCCCCCACTTGACCGGATGCATGGAGTGGGTTTATGGGGCCTTCGAGGGGTTTTTGCGGTCTGCTATAGTAATACTGCGAATTTGGCGGCAACTCAAATTTTTTGCCGGATCCGGCATTTTGGGTGGCTATCTCTCTCGCTCTTCGGTTTGTTATTAAAAGTAGAAATAAACTGAGAATTCATCACTCAACGCGCACAACGGGCCAAAATTTGAACCATTGTGTGCAGTGAGAAAACATAATTTAGTCAATGTAACAAACTCCGATTTATAAAAAATGTAGCAACCTACATCTAGTTTTTGTATGTCTGTTTATTAGATGATACATAGCACATTCATTATGAATCTGTCTGTTTATTTCTCTCCCCCTATGGCATTATCCAAAAGGCGGGAGTAAAATAACAACAACAATCGTACTAAATAAGAGGCTAAAGATATATAAATCAAAAAATCATAAAACCACATTATAAACTTCGGTGATAAGAAGAATGAGAGTCCAATATCAACATTGAGATACACGAAGGAAAACTAACGTCTCAGATCACAACACATAGAATATAGCATACATAGAGACCATATCACAAAATTCACACATATATGATCAACAAGTATACAATGTGTGAAACCGAACAAAGAAACTGCAAGTTCATATATATATATATATATATATATATATATATATATATATATATATATATATATATATATATATATATATATATATATATATATATATAAGATCACATGGGTACTGAAAGCATGCACATCACCATGTGCATCAAACCGAACAAAATACATCATTCATCCCTATACCATCACTACCCAGAATAATCATCATTCATACAACATTGAACTGCTCAACCCTAACCAAAACAAACAAAAAAAATTCTAGTTGAGTGTCAAAAACAGCAACAACATCATCAGTCAATGTGGATGACTGATGGATCTGAGGGACGAACAGACTGGCGAAACATCATTCTGGCTGAGCCACGGGTAGGGCAAGCTCTAGCCTTCTTCTAGGATGACGACGCACCCGCGGCAGAGGTTTCTGCCTGAGCATGAACGGGGGTCAGGACATCAGAAGGAACATGCACATAGCCTATAGGAAGGGGGACCGAAACATGGTCAGTATTCTTAGACAGAGGAAACATGGCCTGAAGTTCGGCAGGAATGGGGAACCCATAAAGAACGAAAGACTTGTACTGAAGCTCGAGAAGGACAGTGAGCTTCTGATCCATAAAGGCAGCCCAGTTCTCAATTGAAGTGACAAGGTCACACAATTGAGCGTGAAGGGAATCCTCTAGAGGTACAGACGGAGGTGTACAGGGAGGTTGATCGGCTGGCTGGGAAGCGGGTTCAGCAACATTTGCTGAGGGAATAGGGTTACCAAACAGGATTTCCAAGAACTCGCCAGACGATGGAGTCGAAGAGGGTAGCTGCTCAGCAGGTGGAGTAGAGGGATCAGCAAGAGAGATTTTCAAGGTTTATCCAGGCGACGAAGGACCAGTAAGATCCATGAAAACCAAGAGATAGAATCTAGGTTACGCAAGCGTTAATAAACGAAAGGGCAAGATAACGAAGACTCGTCGATCGACTGACGAAATTCAATCGAGCAAGCAGTCGAAGGAGAGAGAATTAATCGACAGATCGAAGAGAGTAGATTCCGAAAAACGCCGGCAAAGTGATCGACTGGGAGTTCGAAAGGGGGAAACAAAACGATTTTTCAATCGGATGAGAGAAAAAATGCTCGGTCGAAACGAAGGATCCCAGTTATATATTGAAGGGGCAAAAGGAGAGAGAATTAATCGACAGATCGAAGAGAGTAGATGCCGAAAAACACCGGCAGAGTGATCGACTGGGAGTTCGAAAGGGGGAAACAAAACGATTTTTCAATCGGATGAGAGAGAAAATGCTCGGTCAAAACGAAGGATCCCAGTTATATATTGAAGGGGCAAATGAATCTGGGCCATTTGATCGAAAAATCGACGGCTGAGATCAAAAGAACAAACTGCCACATTAGGATACAGTCGACCGATGAACAATAGTCAGTCGACTGGTTGAAATAATATGAGATGAGCTAAGGTTGTCAGACAGTCGACTGTTGGGTAACATACAGTCGACTGTACAGGCGACAGTCGACTGTATTATACTCATCAGTAGACTAACTGAGAAACAATATAGTCGATGATATAAACATAGACTAATGACGAAATGGACAGGCGCCTGATGACTAAAATGCAGTCGCCTGTTGATCCAACAGTCGACTGTAATGTCGTCATCAGTCGCCTGGGCGAACGACATAGTCTGCCGAAAGAGAAGATAGAGTATGGCAGTCGACCGTCGAAGGAAAGACAGTCGTCTGTCCTGGTCCAAAAATACACAGTAAGGTCAAAATCTAGAGGATAGGCACACTCACCCTAGGAACTATACTTTAACACAAAACTCATCACAAAATCAATATCAAAAGATTTATCATTTATTACTCAAATCTCTTAAAACAGTTCGAAAACCCATGAAAACAACGAAATCTCAATAGCCTTTCGTAAAAACCAATATGTGATATATCAAATGAAGAGAGGCAACATGATGATATTAGTTCAAACGATGATATAACAAGTAAGTTAAAGTCCTAAATTTCAGATTCACCGATAATCCCTAATTATCCACACAACCTCACAAATGAATCTTCTTTAAGAGGTTTTGTGAAGATGTCGGCGATTTGTTTTTGGGTTTCAATGTACTCTAATATGATGTCCTTCTTAGCTACATGATCATTGATAAAGTGGTGTCTCACATATATGTGTTTGGTACGGGAGTGATGTACAATATTCTTGGAAAGACAAATAGCACTTTGGTTATCAACCATAATAGGGCAAGTATCACAATTGACACCATAGTCCTTAAGAGTGTGTCTCATCCAAAGAACTTGTGTACATTGAAGACCCGCAGCAATTTATTCCGCTTCAGTCGTAGAAAATGATACTGAGTTTTTTTTGGAGAACTAAGAAACTAGGAAATTTCCTAGAAAATGGCAAGTGCCACTAGTACTCTTCCTGTCGAATTTGCAGCCGGCAAAGTCGGCATCACTATATGAGATCCGCCTCATATGTGCTAGATTTAGGGTAAAGTAACCCATAATCTAGTGAATGATCGAGATAACGAAAGATTCGTTTAAACGTAATCAAGTGTGACTCCTTATGTCCAGCTTGATATCTAACACAAAAGCATATAGAAAACATGATATCGGGCCTACTAGCAGTTAAATAGAGTAAGCTACCAATCATACCTCGATACAGACGAACGTCTAATCTTTTCTGTTCTTATCCTTGTGTAGATGGGTTGTCGTATTCATGTGAGTCCTTTTGCTTGAAGACGATTCCACCCCAAATCGCTTAATTAGCTCCCATGTGTACTTGGTTTAATGTATGACTGTCCCATCCTTCATTTTCTGGAATCAACAGTATGTCATTTTCATAATCCTTAATGAAAAGTGTTGAATCAACTTTACCCATTTTAAAACCTAAATTCACAAGAAAGGGCTTGAGTCGATCATACCAAGCTCTAGGAGTTTGTCTCAACCCATATAACGCTTTCTTGAGTTTGAAAAAATGGCCTACAAATTTTTCATGTATGAAACCAGGTGGTTGAGAAACATACACTTCTTCATTAACAATACCATTTAAAAATGCACTTTTAACATCCATTTGAAATAATATGAAATTTTTATGAGATGCAAAAGTTAAAAGCAATCTAATAGCTTCTACTCTAGCTGCGGGGTCAAAGGATTCTTCAAAATCGATACCTTCTTCTTACCGATAGCCTTGAGCTACTAACCTTGCTTTGTTCCTTGTGATGACCTCGTTCTCATCTGTCTTGTTCTTAAGATACACTTGGTCCCAATAACTTGGTGACCACTTGGAAGAGGAACGAGCTCCCAACCTTCATTTCTCTCAAATTGCATGAGCTCTTCTTCCTTTGTCACAGTCCAAGAGCTATCCTCACATGCTTCTTGGAAGTTCTTTGGCTCAACGGTAGAGACAAATGCGCAATGAGAGAGTTCTTCAATTCTAGACATCGTTCGAACACCCACACCAATATATTTGATAATTTGTTCATGAGGATGGTTGCGAACGGATGTGTAAGCTTTGAGAATTCCTGCATCACCTGGAATATCTTCAACAATCTAATTAGTAGTTATAGTCTCAATAAAAGAATCATTAATTTTAACGTTACTAAGAGAATCGCATTATAGCATCTACACTATCATCAATAAGATGAGGGGAATCAAAATCTTCATAAAATGCTATGTGTAGTGAATCCTCGATCGTTGAAGAGTTTTGTTGTTTATCCAGTAGGCTTTGCTACGTGTGGGATATCCAACAAAAATTCCTTCATCGGATCTTGACTTAAATTTATCTAAGTTACCAAATATATCCAGTAGGATCCGCTTGTGCCTTGCACCGGATCTATTATATCAGTTACCGCCTGATAAATATGATTCCCTTTCAATAGAGATGATTACTGCCGTAAAGGTGGAGCCCGATGTAAAAGATCGGGTGCTAAGCCACGTAAGGCAGGAAAGAACAGGCACCGCCTAGGCATTACTTTCCATGTGGTTTACACACCGCTTGTGTCTTGCACTGGATCCATTATATAAGTTCCCGCCTGATAAACATGATTGCCTGTCAATAGAGAGGATTACTACCGTAAAGGTGGAGCCCGATGTCAAAGATCGGGTGCCAAGCCACGTAAGGCTGGGAAAAAAGGGCATATCATGGGCTTTTACTTTTCATGTGGTTTACACACCGCTTGTGCCTTACAACGGATCCATTAATATTA
Source organism: Scilla litardierei (assembly GCA_030789695.1). Taxonomy (NCBI): domain Eukaryota; kingdom Viridiplantae; phylum Streptophyta; class Magnoliopsida; order Asparagales; family Asparagaceae; genus Scilla; species Scilla litardierei. The sequence goes on along the minus strand of JAULAV010008031.1, from coordinate 79,614 downwards.
GTTTCTGCTTGATAAACATGATTCCCTGTCAATAGAGAGGATTACTACCGTAAAGGTGGAGCCCGATGTCAAAGATTGGGTGCCAAGCCACGTAAGGCTGGAAAGAAAGGGCACATCATGGGCATTTACTTTCCATGTGGTTTACACACCGCTTGTGCCTTTTAACATTTCCATTATATCAGTTCCCGTCTGATAAACATGATTCCTTGTCAATAGAGAGGATTACTACTGTAAAGGTAGAGCCCGATGTCAAAGATAGGCTGCCAAGCCACGTAAGGCTGGAAAGAAAGGGCACCATATGGGCATTTACGTTCCATGTGGGTTACACACTGCTTGTGCCTTGCACCGGATCCATTATATCAGTTCCCGCCTGATAAACATGATTCCATGTCAATAGAGAGGATTACTGCCGTAAAGGTTGAGCCCGATGTCAAAGATCGGGTGCCAAGCAACGTAAGGCTGGAAATAAAGGGCACATCATGGGCATTTACTTTCCATGTGGTTTACATACCACTTGTGCCTTGCACTGGATCCATTATATCAGTTCCTGCCTGATAAACATGATTCCCTGTCAATAGAGAGGATTACTCCCGTAAAGGTGGAGCCCGATGTCAAAGATCAGGTGCTAAGCCACGTAAGGCTTGAAAGAAAGTGCACATCATGGGTATTTACTTTCCATGTGATTTACACACCGCTTGTGCCTTGCATTGGATCCATTAATATCAGTTTCCGCCTGATTAACATGATTCCCTGTCAATAGAGAGGATTACTGCCGTAAAGGTGGAGCCCGATGTCAAAGATTGGGTGCCAAGCCACGTAAGGCTGGAAAGAAAGGGCACATCATGAGCATTTACTTTCCATGTGGTTTACACACCGCTTGTACCTTTTAACATTTCTATTATATCAGTTCCCGCCTGATAAACATGGTTCACTGTCAATAGAGAGGATTACTACCGTAAAGGTAGAGCCCGATGTCAAAGATCGGGTGCCAAGCCACGTAAGGCTGGAAAGAAAGGGCACCACATGGGCATTTACGTTCCATATTGGTTACACACCGCTTGTGCCTTGCACCGGATCCATTATATCAGTTTCCGCCTGATAAACATGATTCCCTGTCAATAGAGAGGATTACTACCATAAAGGTGGAGCCCGATGTCAAAGATCGGGTGCCAAGCCACGTAAGGCTGGAAAGAAAGGGCACCACCTAGGCATTTATGTTCCATGTGGTTTACACAACGCTTATGCCTTGCACCAGATCCATTATATTAGTTGCCGCCTGATAAACATGATTCCCTGTTAATAGAGAGCATTACTGCCGTAAAGGTGGAGCCCGATGTAAAAGATTGGGTGCCACGCCACGTAAGGCTGGAAAGAACGGGCACCGCCTAGGCATTTACTTTCCATGTGGTTTACACACCGCTTGTGTCTTGCACCAGCTCCATTATATCAGTTCCCGCCTGATAAACATGAATCACTGTCAATAGAGAGAATTACTAACGTAAAGGTAGACCCCAATGTAATACATCCGGTGCCAAGCCACGTAAGGATGGAAAGAACGTGGACATCATGGGCATTTACTTTTCATGTGGTTTACACTCTGCATGGATTCCTTTGTAATAGATCGGTTGTCAAGCCACGTAAGGCTGGAAAGAACGTTCAGTGGCCACTAATACAATAGATGGGTTGCAAGACGCAATCGGTATGCCATGTAAGATGGAAAGTACAACCGCCACATCGTACAATCTCATTTCGGAGGTACAAAATATAGGACACTATAAATGCTTTCTGCTTTCTTCTCAACAATGTTCACGTGTGGAGAATGAGTCAAGTAGAACCTCGGTTTCCGTGTAAGCCCTTCATTCCGATTGTTTTGTCAGCCAAACGGATGCTTTATTCCAGCCGTCTGATGAGATCGTTTTAGTCAGTTCCACTTCCATATGTAATCCTGCGGTTGTGATTAAAATAACCAATCAGTATATATCTATGGATTCAGTAGACCAGGGGTTTTGCTGAAAATTTCATTCCTCTGCCCTTTGGTCTGTCGTTCCGTTTTCTTCTTCATCTCAACACTCTCGTATTTCGTACTAGGGCTTTGTCATGCCGCCAAAACGATCTCGTGAGTTGAATTCTTCTGATTCTTGGAGAATAAGTGATGATGATTCAACGTCACCTAAACACGATGGTCCCCTTCCCTCATCGTTCCCGGCCAATAGACCCATTCTTCGTGATGCTATGCATCGGGATGTGCTTTCGCTTGGTCCAACGCAAGGTGAACACAAAATGCTGTTGCCTCCTCCTAGGTTTCCTCCTACACAGGCAGGTTCATCAGTTCCATCTCCGGCTAAAAAAGCTCCACTCGAGGACATCAGTAACAGCCTCTGCTTTATGGTTGGTATGTCTCACCGTCAGGACTCTGTTTTACATAACATTCGTAGCAAACTCGTGACGCTTACTACGTCTGTCTCTGTACTTACAGATGAACAACGTCAGCTTAAGGATATACTCATAGGCAATATAAGTTCCGCATCTGCTCCATCATCTTCCTCCCATCAGCCGATGAACTTTACTCATAGATTAGGGGAAATTGAAACAAATCTCTCCAACACTAATCTGGCAATCTCACTTCTGCGTAGCGACTTCGACACTATGATGCTCATAATGTCGAACCTACAAGAGAAGATGGAGACTCGGTTGTCCTCTCCTAGAGACATCCATACTGTTGCCCCACCATCACCACCACCTCCTCCTCCTCCTCCTCCTCCTCCTCCAGGTTTTTGAGGTGGATGGGCCTTTGGGGCACCAGCCTTTCTCTTGTCTTATAATGTAGTTTTGATCATTGACAGAGAAGAGTGATTGTGGGTAGATATTCTTTGGTGGTTTATGTTATAATATGCAAAATGTAGTTTCAAATTTGTTGTGTTGTGTACATTATAACGTATAAATGTTATAGTATGATAAATTTCAGACCTTAATACAATGTCATTTATTTTGATACAATTGCATGACATTAGGAAATTGATATCTGTGATATACACATTGATGCTTACTTGAATCAATGTCCGACATTGAAATTACCGAGTAAAAAAACCTTTTTACGAAATATGAATTACCCAGCATGCACAACAGGCATAAGTTGTGAGCGTCATGATATACGTTGTGATAAAACATTTACGTTTGCACACAATTACTCAGCACGCACCAAGGTCACATCATTTATTTGACCGCTGTGTGGGCTGTGAGCATAACCGTATCTGGTTATCCACAATTACTCAGATCACACAACTGCACGTAATTGTGACCTTTTTGCGCGCGGAGCCAAACTATATGCAATTAAAACGACAATAATTCATCACAACCAAACATCAGATGCCATGACCGTTGTGTACGCTGAGCAAAACTGTATTACATAATCCATTACTCACAATTAATCATCCCGTCCTACAGCCAACAGTAGTGACCATTACGAGCACTGAGCAAATATATATACTTATCTTTGATTGGTTTAATATGACCCATTCTGCGCGGTGCGTAAAAAGGTATACCTTTCGGAAATATAATTCAGCTCGCACAACTGCTAAAATTTCACCTAGCCGTGGGCGTTTAGCAAAACCGTCATAACTAATAATTTCTCAGCGCGCACAACGTTCAATAAAAAATCACAATAATTAGGAACAAACACAAAACCGAGGGAGAATTAATGTTCAGACTTAAATGCCAAATAAATATATCAACATCGACGCAAATATACAAGTTGTCTTGATCTTATCTTGTGTGTCTTGGAACTGCCGAACCGAAGATATGGACAAAAGTAAGCAGATATTCTGGCTAACTGAAAACCCATCAAGAGACCCGTTAACGTCATCACATTATATTTGCTGCAATGTTGAATTATTAATTTCGCATTTCTGGCCATTTATTTTCCTCCCGATTTGGTGTTTTTTCTTAATTATTGTGATTTCTTATTGAACGTTGTGCGTGCTGAGTAATTATTCGTTACGACCGTTTTGCTCAATGCGCACCGCTGGGTGTAATTTGATCAGTTGTGCGCGCTGAATTATATTTCCAAAATGTATAACCTTTTAACATACCGTGCACAACGGGTCATATTTTAACAAAGCAAAGAAATGTACATATTTTTGCTCAGTGCTCGCAACGTTACCTATTGTTGCCCATATGACGGGATGATTAATTATAGGTAATGGATCATGTAATACAGTTTTGCTCAGCACGCACAACGGTCATGGCATCTGACTGTTGTGTGCGATGATCTATTGTGTTTAATTGCATACAGTTTTGCTCTGCGTGCAAAAGGGTCATACCCACTTCCAGTTGTGTGATCTAAGTAATTATGGATAACCAGATATGGTTTTGCTCCGCACGCACAGCGATCAAACAAATCGATGTGACCGTTGTGCATGCTGAGTAATTGTGTGCACACGTAAATAGTTTATCACAACATGTAGCATGAAGCATCAATGTATATATCACCTATATCAATTTTGTATTGTCCTGTAATTGTATTAAATTAAATGACATAGTATTAAGGTCTCAATTCTAACATACTACAACATTATGCATTATAATGTACATAATGCATAAATGTAATTTATAGTTCGGTAAACTGTTTTTGCTCAGTAATATCAATGTCGGACATATATATCACATATATCAATTTTGTATCGTCCTGTAATTGTATCAAATTAAATGACATTGTATTAGGGTCTGAATTCCAACATACGACAACATTTATGCATTATAATGTACATTACATAACCAAGTTGAAACTACAGCTAAACATTTTGCAACTTAACATTTTGGAACTGGTATGAAATTCAATCACGAGAATATCCTAATGGTACATTGAATCCTAATACGCAAAACTGTTCAACGTGATGCTGAACAGCTCAAGCAAGATGACATTTATGATCAGCTCCAATAGCGCGCAACATCATCACTTGCATCCAGATCGTCCATCACCGTATCCCGCTCTGTAGAACATATGAAGAAGCAAATAACATCTTCCAGTACATGTACATGCGACGGGAAAAATTTCTTCATCACGTCAATTGCCGGTAGTATATTGGACATCTTTGTGTGTTGAAGACGAAGCAATGATGAACAATGGGATAAATTTTGCATGGTGGAGAAAAATATTATATAAAGTAGAAACAGATAGAATCAGATCGAATACTATCATCAAGAAGTGTAGTGGTTGATAAGGTCTAGTGGGAAGGGATGCCATTTATAGATGAATTGGCCTGGCCCATTGATGAGGACGAAAAACTACAGCAGAGATACTGTGCGTCTACCTAAAAGAACCCGCGAGTCTATAAAGGAGTGATATTGAATATACAGACGAGTGAATCTACAATAGATTGTTACCAGGCAGATGTTGTTCCCAATAATGTTTGACCTTTGTGGTGCACGTTGAGCAAAATTGATTGCCTCTAACAAATTTACTCAACGCGCAAATCGGTTAAAAATATGGCAGTTGGGCGTGTTGAGCAAATTAATTATGTTTATACAATATTACTAATTATTCCATTTAGAGTGATGTTACAAATTGGGACACCATCAAATCCAACAACGTGACACATAATTATCATTCACATAGATATATGTTGTCTTATTCTATAAACAGTAAGATATGTGTTGTCTTTTCACTTAAATGTCTTTACACCAATCAATCAATTAACCGTCAGCGCATTATATGTGCTTTAATGTTGATTTATTTATCTGGCATGTCAGTCTGAACATTAATTCTCCTCCGATTTTGTGTTGTGATTTTTTATTGAACGTTGTGCGCGCTGAAAAATTATATGTGCTTTACGACAGTTTTGCTAAACGCGCACGGCTGGTGAAATTTTAACAGTTGTGCGAGCTGTATTATATTTCCGAAAGATTTACCTTTTTACACACAGCTCAGAACGGGTCATATTAAACAAATCAAAGATAAGTGTATATATATTTGCTATCTTATTCTATAAACAGTAAGATATGTGTTATCTTGTCACTTATATAGCTTTACAACCATCAATCAACTGACCGTCTGTGCTAAGGCTGTAACCAAAAATACAAAGTTTACCATACACGTCTATTTCTTGAATTATCTTTTGTTTGAGTCAAAATTCCAACTTCCAAGACAGATAAGTGAAAAGACAACACTTATCTTACTTTTTAAAGAATAAGACAACCTTAATAGGCTACGCTGTATATATATTAGGTTGGATTTACAACTTTACACTTCATTTACAACTGGTCACTGATTAATCACCAACCAAAATTGCTCAACGTGCAAAATGGGCATTTATTTGTTCCAGTGTGCGCGTTGAGCAAACACAAATTGTTCTACTGCATTAAACGCAAGTGAAACTACTCTTCTGCATTTAAGTGCACATGTCTTCTGCATTAAACGCGTGCCTTCGGGCCAGCCGCCAGGTAGGTCGATGATCAGCTACGTTTTTCCATACGGGATTATTTTTCATGTGGTTTCCAACCAACTGTATTCCCCCCTCTATACTCTCTCAAACCATATCTCATCCCTCCATTCCCCAAAATCAAAAAATCCCAGCCACTCTTTGCTAGACCTAATCAGCCATAGAATTCAAATCAGTTGACAAATGTAAACTATAGATTTTTCTTTTTGCTATTCCCAACCAAATGTAATTTTGCCCGTTCTGCGAGTTGAAATAATTTTTATATGCTACCAATTGTGCCCAACGTGCACCGCAACGACAAACCATTATTGGGTACAACATCTGGCTGGTATCACCCAGCTGTAGATGAACGAGCAATCTTTTGTATATTCATAAGCTCGCATCCCTGTAGCATACAGTAACTCTACTGTAGCTCAGCATCATCCATACGGACCATACCCAGTCCAATTCGTCTATATAAATTGATTCCCTACCCACTAGACATCGTCAACCACTACATTTCTTGATGATAGTGTTCTATATGTTTCTATATCATTCTACATATACAATATTTTTTCTTTAACATGCTAAATTTTTGTTCTTAATGAATGCTTCGTCTACGACACACAAAGATGGCCAGCCAATATACTTGCGGCAATTGACGTGATGCTGAAATTGAATACATCACATTTATATGGCATCGAAGATGGTGTTTGCTCCTTCAGAAGAAGCACCCGACGTTCTCGACTGTTTCACATTGCCATTAGCCTGAAGGTGCCAACAACGAATCGTCTCTCAAACTGAGCAATCTACTCAGAAACTGTGCAGCCTCATTTCTCTCTATGCTCAGAAGAATTTCTTACGAGTGCCATTATTGAATTTCATACCAGTGCCAAAATGTAAAGTTGCAATATTCTTTATGATACTAATTGCTCTATCTGATTATTTCTGATTCTCATTATAAAATATATTTGTTTCTATTATGTTTTTTGTGTTCATCACTGTCGATTGTTCAACGTATACAGTGGACAGATGGCCAAGATACATGCGGCAAGTGACGATGGTGAGCGCTAATGGAGCTACTCATAACTGCAAGTTTTGTGGAGAAAAGGTTCACGACATGAGAACTTGTCGTATGAGCAAAACTGTATTCCATCACTCAAAGTTAATCAGCCCGCCCTACGTGCAAAAGTAGTTACCTTTGTGAGCACTAAGCAAAAATATTTACAATACTGTGATTGGTTAAAGTGTGGCGCATGGTGCGCGGTGAGCAAAATGATATACGTTTGAGAAATATTGCTATTGAATAATATAGATTTTGCTCTTTGCTAATCGCAATCAGATGTCTTTTTGCCCGTTGTGCGCGTTGAGTAAAAAGGTATACGTTCAAGCAATTTTTCTCTTCGCTCACCACTGCAGTCAAATACTATTTGGAACAACACCTGGCTACCATCTGCTATATATTCACGAGCACTCACGGGCTCTCTTCTGTAGCCTCACAGTTACTATACGGTGGTCTCATCCTCATCCATGGTCAGTCCAACTCGTCTGTAAATGGCTTCCAAACCCACAAGCCCTCATCAACCACTATCCTACGTGATGATAGTTCCTTTATCTGATTCTCTCTGATTCTTCTTATCTTATACAATGTTTTTTCTTATCTACCCTATGTGCCAGTTCTACCCTACGTCTGTAAATAGTTCCTTTATCTGTGTAACGATCGCTTTCCGACCGTTCGTATTTCTGCGCGTACGACTCCTTTCGTGTGCGTATTTTATTTGGCACTTTCTTGGTTTCGATATATATGATGTGATATGCCGTTGTGACCGTAGGGAAGTGTATTATTTTATGGTAATTTTTGGGAACCTCTTTTCACGGCTCGTTTTCTCGCAAAAAAGCTTTGAAGGGAAGGGCGTTTTGGTCTTTTGGCTTCAACGCTCAGTTCTTAATTTTATAATAATTTTCGGTAGGATTAGAACGTAGCCAGACCCTGTAGCCTCATACTTCTTGTCTCTGCGATCGGCTCGATATTTTCAGATTATTTTTCTGATGCCCGTAGTGGGAATTATCCCCTAATCAATTTTCCTCCCTTAATTAGCCTTTGACTTTTCAAATTCTGAATTAATTAGGAATCCTAATCAATCCCTCAAATCTCTCCAACATTTGAGGGAATCATGCATCAGCCCTATTATCACCCTCCTTAATCTCAAACTCCACTCCTTCTATCCCTATCTCTCTCTCCCAGTTAACCAAAATCCCAAAGCCAAATAGCAAAACCCTTCTTCTTCAAATAACAAATCTGGCCAAACTTTCCCCCTCACGCAAACCCATCTTTGCAGCCGCCCTTGCTCCTCCTCCAGCCACCCAAGGCCGCCCTAGCCTCCCCTCTTCAACCACTAGCAACTCCACCACCTCCTCCTCCATCTACACCTCTCCAAGACATTGAAAACCCATCAAAAACACCAAAAATACACAGCCCAGGCCTGCTGTGTCGCCCGCTGGAAAACGGCCGGCCATCCCTCTCCGGCCACCTGCAGCTGCTGCCGCCACTGTCGCTGCTGCCATTCAACTCCTCTCTAACCCCCTGATCATCTCCAACTCCCCTTACCCTTTTCCCACGTCTCGATCTTCTCGAAAACCCCGTGGAACTCAGATCTAGCTGCTGTTTTTGATAGTTTGCACACCGCCACTTCAAACTCGCGCCCACCGGCCATCCGACCACCTACGATAACCACCCTACCTCTGTTGGACTCCTATCGAAACCCCTTACCATCTTCAATTTCTCTTACGCTCATAGCCCACCTGTAGCTCCGTGAAACCTCGTCGGAACACGCCGTATCGGTTGTTTTTGACAGATCTGGAAGCTGAATTTCAACGCCAGCACACGATCATCTCCGACCGCCCCCGGCATCAACTCCACCACCGTTGGCTTCGTCTTGAAGTCCTTTCACTTCTGCAACTTCCTGTTGTCACTGTTCATCACTGGATTTCTGCTGAGATGCACGACAACGAACGTTGCGCGAATCTGTCCTATCCGGCTTCTCACGGTCACCCACCATCGTACGCTCACATCGTCGGCCAGCCACCAGGCCGAGCATCTTCCACTGATCATATTTCATCTACCAACAGCCCCCTTGGTCCCTCAGAGTTTACGTGTGTCGTCGCACACTTGTGTTTTTAGCCGACATCGTCGTCGTCGTGAAGATCCGTTGCGCTACCCACGACGGGAGGAGGATCGCTGTTAGCTCGCTGATTTCATGCCACCACCCCACTATCCAGAGGTGACTCGCTATGCTACCCACAACTGAGGAGTTCCAGACGACGCCGACGCTTCGTCGTTCAGACCCGACTTCCGCTTGTTGAACGACGTCAAGAGGTTGGTTCCCCTAACGAGTAGTAAAACCCACACCGTAGTTCATCAAAACCTAATCTAAAATTGATCAACGTGAACTAAAGTTATATTCTTCATATTAAAAACGTTGCCCACCGTAGGAAAGATCGACGAACGGACTGAATTTCTGTGCACATAGGATAGACGTCGATCTAGGCCGAACAAATCACCAAAAGACGTGACTTTTTGACTGTTAGGGTAGTCCCACCAAATTTAGAAACAAACCGTAATAGGACTGACGGAAAGCACGATCTGACATCGCCGTTATCCTGTTACAGACGGACCATCGCCGGCGCGACGCTTCGACGGGATGCTCCGGACAGACGACACACTCGCCACTATAGGCAAGTGTACTCACTTGTACTTTCGGCCGTGTTTAGGCCATAGACTTTTAGGACTGTTAAAACATAAACAAAGAGAACCAGACGTGAAATTATAGCGTCCGGGACCCCCTTGACAACTTAGACTTGACGACGAAGTCTAAGTGTAACAACAACAACAACTGACACCTTAGGGTTTTCCTGTGTGTGCGTGTGTGTGGACCCCCTAGAAGAAAACTTCCTTACTTGTCATGTCATGTTACACAGCCTGCGGGCAATAGGGCACTCACTTGACAGAGTGATTGATCCCTTGTACGGATACACAGCCTGCGGGTAATAGGGCACTCGCTTGACAAAGTGAGTGATCCCTTGTACGGATACACAGCCTGCGGGCAATATGGCACTCACTTGACAGAGTGAGTGATCCCTTGTACAGATACACAGCCTCGGGCAATTGGGAACTCACTTGACAGAGTGAGTGATCCCTTATACGGATACACAGCCTGTGGGTAATAGGGCACTCACTTGACAGAGTGAGTGATCCCTCGTACGGATACACAGCCTGCAGGCAATAAGGCACTCACTTTACATAGTGAGTGATCCCTTGTACGGATACACAGCCTGCGGGAAATAGGGCACTCATTTGACAGAGTGAGTGATCCCTTGTACGGATACACAGCCTGCGGGTAATAGGGCACTCACTTGACAGAGTGAGTGATCCTTTGTACGGATACACAGCCTGCGGGAAATAGGGCACTCACTTACCAGAGTGAGTGATCCCTTGTACGGACTTGTCTTGTGCACTTGGGTGAGGTAGGGTTGAGTGTGCGCACGGGGAGAGGGTCTGATCCCCCTTGAACCGTAAGGCGTGAACTCTTCGAGTCACACGTGTCGTGTCGTGTCTTGTCGTGTCTTGTCTTATCACGTCCTGTCACGTCTTGTTTTGACCCGTTTAGGTTAGTCCCATAGTCGGTAGCACACGCTACGGCTACATCGTGTCGTGTTTGCTTTCTTGCTTTTTTTTTACTTTCCTTAACTACCAAGTTATAACCCCAGCATGTTAATCAACCAGTAAACTGTTGCTTAAATTAAAATACACTTGCAGTAGAGTCTAACATTTCTGTGTAGATTTTACCTGACGTACAGTTCCTTTTATCTTGGGTGCTGTACGACAGGTGTTGAGCCGGAGTACGTTGACGAGGACGTCGACCCAGAGTGCATGCCCGAGCAGGACCAGAGCTAGTGGTTCTTCACGTTGCCGTTCCAAAGTTTTACTACTTTTTAGTTAGGTGCGTATCACCGTTTACTTTTCTGTCTAGGTTGGGTGCTTGCACCTTTAGTTTCTTTCAGCTGTTGTTGTCGTGTTGGATTTTGGTTAGACTCTCAGTACTTTCTTGATATATGTTGGAATAAAATGAATGTTTCCTTTTCAATATGTTTGTTGTTCCTTACTTTTCTGCTGATGTGCGTTTATATTTCATATATTCACGCACGTCTTCTTTTGTGTTTTCCGTTATTTTCTTCCGTCTCGTATCCGTTTTCTCGTATCTTCTTGTTTTCTTTCACTTCTCCGTGTTTTTACGTGTTTGCAGGAGTTTGCCAGCGTAGGGGATGTTTAATGACGATATCATAAGTCTCCAGAGCAATGGGAGGAGTCACGCGTGATCCAGGGGGTCATTCGACAAAGATCTCCATCTTTCAGCCCCCCACCCGATCGGTTGGATACGCCAACCGATTGGGTGATGCAAGCGTGCACGACCCGGACAGCCGCTGAAGCGACGAGAGTGTCAACCGATCGGGTCGGAGGCCGGTTCATCCCGACTGTTCTCTCTGGAAAACTGGAGCTGAAATCCAACCGATCGGGTGATCTTCACCCGATCGGTTCATCTGTAGCCGTTTCCTCGAAGTGATGACCCGGAGAGCTCATCCGGCCGCCAGCAAACCGTGCCAAAACTTGTGAAGTCTCTGTCTTTTTGGGTAACAATTCCTATCAACCGATCGGTTCGCCCGATGAGCTCAAGATCCAAACGACGAGCAGCTTCCGCCAACCGACCGTGTCGCATGACCGGGTGAAATTTTGAAGATTGCTGCCGAAGTTCGCAGCAGGTCACCCGATCGGGTGATGTCGTTTTCTATATACAGAAGCCCTATGTTTCCAGAAAATGGGAGTTGTTAATTTTTTTGCTATTTTCTCTCCATTTTGTGACGGCTGGAATTTATTTGATATTTGTAATTTGTCTGGTCTTTACCAAACTTTAGTATAGTATTATTTGCATCGCTCTTACTACTGTTCAATCGCCTGATTATGTTTTTAACGGTCGATTTTCATTTAGATTGCTTTTTACCTAAAATGTGTGAGTAGTTCCCAAATCTGGGATTTTGGTGGAAACCCCTTCGTGGGTTCTCCCTAATGCGTCCATAGGACTAGGAAATCGATAGGGATTAGGAATCTATCAGTTACGCGGGGTGTTTCATTGTCATCGGCGGGAAAAAGACTGCCTTTGACCATTGGGCCGAGGGGGAATAAACTTGGCGGTTGACTCCCTAGCCATAGCTCACGCCCTTAGTGTAGACATCGAATCCTAGCACGCGGGAGCGGCAGGATGAGATGTTGGGAGTTATCGTTGCGAGCTTAGTGCTCCCGGAGTCGGCCAGTGTTAATGGACATGGGAATGCCCACTGACCGAACCCGAGAAGTTCGACGTATCATCCTGGGCACCGACCGGAATATCGGGCTCATGGGACACTGGTATCACTCTTAGAGGCAACGTATCACCACTAGACCCCAATTTCGATCGTTATCCCATCCGTCGGCCGTAATGGCGAGAATCACACGATAGGGTGGAAACCGAAGTCCTGGGTTTCACCTTTATATTGTTTATCCCTCGCATTCTATTTCCGTGACAACCCATCTACCGATTCGGGCTAGCTCACATATGGGGTGAATCCGGTCCTTTCTGACACAAGCACAACCACGCCTCCCTGAGTTCGACCCCCAAGACACACTACAACACCGTGCGCTTGCGGTTATAAATATTTAAATCTCACGCCCCAACCATATATTGCACACTTCTAACACGCACAACGTGGAGACGTCAAGCTTTATGGCGCCGTTGGCGGGGAGGCAACGTGCTTGTTATTTTAGGATTTCATGAACCCTTGAGTCTAGCTCACATCTATATCTCACGATAATTTTCGCATTCTTCTTTTTCATTTTTATTTTCTTATTTTTATTTTATATTTTTATCTGTTTCTATCACACTTTTGCTTCACGGGTGTTTGTTGCTTTTCATGCGCATGAGTTCAAGGAGTGTCGACGACTTGATTCCTGTTGATTCTGAGATAAACACCACCCTAAGGCGTCTTGCCGCAGAGAAGAGAAGAAGAGAAGAGCCCGAAGCCATGGGGGAGAACACCCCACCTCATAAGACCCTGCTGGAGTACTCGATGCCTTCCCTTGAGTCCACCTCCGCCATCTGTCCTCCTGCTATTATGGCGCAGAGCTTCGAGCTCAAGCCGTCCTTAGTGACGTGGATTCAATAGGATAAATTCTCGGGGGTACCCATGGAGAGACCCATCGAACATTTGGACTCCTTCTTTGAGAAATGTGACACCTTCCGCATAAAATGGTGTCACAACTGAGGCTATCCGTCTGAAGCTATTCCCCTTCTCTCTGCTAGATAAGGCCAAGCTGTGGCTTAGGGGGAAGGACCCGAATACGTTCAACACTTGGGAGAAGCTTTCAAACACTTTTCTGACGAAATTATTTCCTCCGGGGAAGACCATGAAGTTGAGGAGTGAGATCTCCTCCTTCTCCCAAGCCAGCCACGAGTCCCTGCATGAAGCTTGGACAAGATTTAAGGAGATGCAGCGAAGATGCCCTCATCACGAGCTTCCCAAGTGGCAGATAATTAATCTGTTCTACAACGGATTGAGGGACGACTTGAAGTCTTCAATGGACGCCGCGGCTGGGGGGGGGTCCTTCATGTCCAGAAGTGAAGAAGATGCCGAGAACATTCTAGAAAATATGGTATCAAACAATGAGCGGTGGTGTGACGAGAGAGCCACACCAAGATCTGGGGGTATCCACAGGGTCGAGGACGTCGAAAAATTATCCAGCAAGTTTGACTTGCTGTCGACCCAGATCTCTGTGCTAATGGTAGGAGTCGGTGGTACCGGTACACAACATATTGCGGCGGTGGAATCCGAAGTCATGGGAGACTTCGAGGGTGGTGACATCTCACCACCGTTGGACCAAGCGAGCGCACTATTCTACAATCCTACGGGAAATGCACTGTATCCACCACGGACTAGCTCCAATCCGGCCTACTCTCCAAATAACCGAAACCACCCCAACCTTAGCTACCGGGTACTGTATCAGTAGCCGCCTCCTCAGCAACAACAACAGCTAATATATCACCCGGCTAGGCCTCAGCAGCAGCCTCCACAATAGTATCAGCAATATGCTCCCAGTAATCAGCAGCCCATTCAGCAGCAGTAGCAACAACAATATGGCCAACAGAGAGCCATCTCTCCGGTTGAGTCCCTCTTGACTCAATACATCACCAACCATGAGAAGAATAATTTGAAGCTGGAGATGGGTCAGCGGGCTCTCACTGATCAGGTAACCCAGCTGGGGTTACAAGTGGCAAACCTTCAGAGGTCGCAGAATCTATTGCCACCACAACCTGAAGTGAACCCAAGGGGAGCAAATCAGACTTTGGCACTCACGCACGAGAATGCGAATGTGTCCGCCATCGTATTGAGAAGCGGGACACAAATCCCCACAAGAGTGCGCCCCAAGGAACCGGAAGCACCGTTGGTCGTAGAGCGACCAATTGAAAAATTGAATGACGACGGTGCTTCGTCGCCAAAGCAAACGACTCCGGAGGGAGTCCCTGAAGAGGAGAAGAAGAAAACCGAGGAAGGGAGCCTCAAAGTATTCAAGCCCGTTGTGCCTTTTCCACAACGGCTAGCCCAAGCCAAGATAGACAAAAAGTATGGCAAATTCTTTGCCATGGTGAAGGATCTAAGCTTGCAAATCCCCTTCCTCGAAGCTATCGAGACGATTCCATCCTACGCAAAATTTTTAAAGGATTTGGTGACAAGAGGGTCCAGAAAGGAGAAGGTCGTATTGACGGCGGAATCCAGCGCTCTCATTCAGAGAGCAAATCCGCCTAAGCTTAAAGACCCGGGGAGCTTCTCTATCCCTTGTGCTATCGGGGAGGTAAAGATCCATCACGCGCTCGTCGATCTTGGAGCGAGCGTCAGTTTGATGCCCCTGTCGCTGCATTAGAGGATAGGGATGGGCGACTTGGAGCCCACCGGTATGACCCTACAGCTTGTAGACAGATCGGTCAAATATCCGGTGGGGGTTGTAGATGACCTCCCTGTCAACGTAAGTGGGGTGCATGTGCCGGTGGACTTCGTGGTCATGGACATGCCTGAAGATGCACACACCCCCATCATCCTTGGACGGCCTTTCATGGCCACTGCCGGCGTTTTAATTGATGTGAAGAATCGAAAGCTTTCCCTTAACGTCAGTAACGAAAAAGTCGAGTTTGACTTAGGGTTGTCAATGAAGCACCCCAATCCCCCGGATGATCCAAGATGCAATATGCTGGAGTTAGAAGAAGAGAGAGTTGTGGAAGCAAGCTCCTGGGAAATTCTTTCAAGAAATCCCCCCGATAGCTTGGGGGACTTAGAAGAACCAGTCGGCCTGAAGAAATATGATGTGACTGGGAAAGCGAATGCGGCACACACGGTCCCTCCCGGATTCCAAAATGCTCCTCCAACGAGAAGGAAAGGGAAAGAGCCCATGGGGCTCACCGGAGATGAGATTTGGATCCTGAAACGAGTGGCGGTAGATGCCAATATAAGGGATAAGCCCCTGGATCCCGTCAAAAAAGGGAGGGTCGTCGAGCAAGTTTTCTTGTCACCACCAACGACACCGAAGGCAGCCAACTCTGAGTTCGAAGAGATGCTGATTTTAGGGCATCACCCCCGTCCACCTTGAGTATCACCTACGGGCGTCGAGCAAACGATGTTAAACAAAAGCGCTTCATGGGAGGCAACCCATGCTCTAAACTCTTATATTCTGTAACGGTCGCTTTCCGACCTTATGAATTTTCTGCGTGCACGTGCTTTATCGTGCACGTATTTTTTTGTCTAGTTCCGGATTCCGAAAGGTGCGAAGTGATATGCCGTTGTGATCGTTTGGGAGTGTAGGATTTTATAGTTATGTTTGGGAATGCTGTTTCGCGGTTAGTTTTCTCGCAAAACGATTTGAACGATAGGGGCGTTTTAGTCATTTAACTCAAAACGCCGTTTCCGATTTTACGTTAATTTTTGGTAGGTGTTACACACGATCGGGCTCCATAGATCTGTACGTCTCGTCTCCATGATCGCCCCGGTATTTTCGGATTATTTTTCTGACGCTCGGATTGAGAGATATCGCTCGAAGAAACCTCGACCGTCGATTTTCCCCAATCAGATTCGAAATCTGGCTAAATATCTTATTTGAATCATTTTAAATCTTTCCTAAAACTGCCTATTCTATTGACCCCTAGACTTACCCAAATTTATACTTCTCTAACCCAATATCTACCCCCTTTTTTCTATAATCCTAATGTTATATATCAATAAAATTACTATTATATAACCCTATAATCCCTAACCCTAAGTTAACCCTAACCCTAAAATTCACAGCCGTCGGCATCCCCCCTAAAAACACAAAAATCCCCGATTTCCCCCTCTCTCCCGCTTCTCCCTCGCACCCACGGTGAGATCACCGCCCGCAGCCCGCGACTCCCCCTCAGCGCCTCCTCCCCTCTTGTCCACGGTGAACCCCCGCCGTGATCCGCTTCGCTGCGCCCTCCCACGGCCCCTCGCATCAAGCTGCCGCCTGAACCGAGCCCCGCATCGCCGCTGTCTCCCCACCGTGACCTCGACCGCCGCGTGCTGCGAGACCGCCGCCCTCGCTTTCATCCGCTGCCGTTCGATTTCGTCGCTGCCGTGCCTCCCCTATGTCCCCTCGTCTCTGCCGTGCCACCACCTCCCTCCCTCTCGCTCCTCCCTCGCTCCATGGCCCCCCTCACGACCCCGCCATGATCGTCGTGACCGCCGAGACCACATCTCGATCATCGCCTCGCTCCGCGGCCATCTCCCCGACCTGGTCCCTTGCACCCACGGCGGGACTGTTGTCGCCACTGCTGGGCACCTCCCGCCGCCCTCGCATCCGCACAGCGCGCCGCTATGACTCACCGTATCGGCCACGCAACCGCTGCGCAGCTTTTTCGCCGATGTGCCGCTTGTCTACCTGATTCCGCCGCTGTGCCGCTTGCTGCGCTCCACGCAGCGCCGCTCGCCCTGATATCTGATATCTGCCGTTGTCACCTGTTTCCCGACGCCCCAAGCCGTGTGCACGGCCGTGATCAACGATCGAGATCTGCCCGCAGCCTCACCGTGATGCTAGCTCGCAGTTTTACCGTTGGACAAATCGTGCTCGCTACCCACACTTCGTCCGCTGCCCGGACAAGTCTCACTACGCTACTCGTAGTCGAGACAACGTAGACGCCGCAGATTCCTTGCCACCCAGACACTACGTCCGCACTACTCCGGACACCGGAGAGGTTGGTTTTCCCAAAACTCGTATCGCAACCCACCCGTAGGGAAAACTGAAAACCTAACTAAAATCGGCAACTTAACACATTAAATTTACTTTCTGCTCCCTTAAAACGATGTGGAACCGTAGATCGACGATCGGACTTTTTGACTGTGCACATAGGATAGAATCGTCGGATAGGCTGAACGGACAACTTGACTTGTGACCGTTAGGGTAGCCACGTCTAACCTAGAAATGAACCTAAATAGGATTTACTGAAAACGCGACCTGACACCATCGCCGTGACCTGTTTCAGACGAACTACCTCGGACACAACGACTGGACGAGATGCCCCGGACGGACGACACACTCGCCACCGCAGGCAAGTGTACCCACTTGCGTTTTTGACCGCGTCTTGGTCTTAAATTGATAGAACTGTTAGATTGTGAGAGTATTTAACCGGACGTGAAATGATAGTGTCCGAGACGTCCATTGACGGCTCAGACTTGACGACGAAGTCTGAGCCCAACAACAACAACTTTTGACATCGTAGGACTATCTTGTGTGTGCGTGCGTGTGGACACCCTAGAATAGCCTTTCCTGTCTTGTCACGTCCCGTCCTGTCTTGCACAGCCCAGAGGGCAATAGGGCACTCTCTGAGTGATCCCTTGTCTTGATACACAGCCCAGAGGGCAATAGGGCACTCTCCGAGTGATCCATTGTCTTGATACACAGCCCAGAGGGCAATAAGGCACTCGCCAAGCTAGAGCGAGTGATCTCATGTCTTGTCATGTCTTGAATACTTGGGTTTGGGGTAGAGTTGAGCATGCGCACGGTAAGAGGGTCTAATCCCCCTCGAACCGTAAGGCATGACACTTGTCTTGTCTAGTCCCGCCATGTCCCGATTTGTCTTGACACCTGTTAGGTTAGGCACATAGTTTGGTAGCACACGCTACGACTACTACTTGGCATGTTTTACTTTCCTGCTGCGTTTACTTTCTTTTGTTCCACTGTTATAACCTCAGCATGCTAATCAACCAGTAAACCATTGTTAAATATTCGGTACACTTGCAGTTTGGTCTGACCTTTTTTGTAGACCTTACCTGACATACAGTTCCTTCTTTTGGTGATGTACGTCAGGTGTTGAGCCAGAGTACGTCGATGAGGCGGACTTGTCAGCAGGCGTGGAGCCGAAGGATACTGATCCGGAGTACATCCCAGAGGAGGACCAGAGTTAGAGGCCTTTCGTTGCTGTTCCGGAGTTTCTGTTCCAGTTTAGATTGGGTGTGTAGCACCTTTTGTTTTCCTGTCTAGGTTGGGTGCATGCACCAGTAGTTTTCTTTTCTGCAGTTGTAGCCCTTCGGGCGTTCTAGACTCTCAATACTTTGGATGAATGTTTTGGAATAAAATGATATGCTCTTTCCTTTCAGTACTTTTATTGTTCTATACTAACTTGCAGGGACATGTTCCTTCGTTTTGGAATACCACAGACGCTTATTGGGTCTGAGCTCTCAGCTTCGGCCTAAGCGGGCCTTAGTCACGCTTCGCCTCCGTACTTTTGGGAAGTGGGGCGTGACAGGTTTTAGTGGTGGCCCATGCAGGTCCCACCCTTTCTGCAAATTCGGAACAATCAAAGTATTGAACTTCATTTTATTATCATCCAATAATTGTACGAGTCTAATCTATGTCTTCTGTCAATAGGATGGCAGGACGACGTACTACCTGATGGGGGAGCTCAGGAGATGGAGTTCCGGAAGACCAGGGCGGAGAGTTCCGTCAGTTTCTGGGCGTGATGAGAGAGATGCTGGAGGTGCAGCATCAGTTGGTTCAGCAGTCCCAACGTGCTGCCCAGGCTTCCCCAGTTGCACCACCACCACCTCCACCTGCCCCTCGAGCTGCTCCAGGAGTGAAGCAGTTCAATGAGCTCTAGCCGAGGACATTTTCGGGGAAGGAAGGACCCCTAGTTACTGATGAGTGGATCCAGAGCACTGAGGAGAAGTTGGTAGCAGCGAAGATCCCTGATGATACTCGAGTTGAGATAGCAAGATGCAGTTGATAGAGAATGCTAGGAACTGGTGGCGCATTGAAGAGAGGCATCTTGAGAAGCCAGTGGAGTGGAAGACCTTCAGATCGATGTTCAAGGATAAGTATTTCACCAAGTCTGCTAGGAGGGAACTGTTGAGTAGGTTTATAGATCTGAAGCAGGGGATATGACTGTCGAGGAGTATGAAGCAGAGTTTGAGATGCTGAGTCGCTTTGCTCGCACATGGTGAGGAAGGAGGAGAAGCGAGCTGATCGCTTTCGTCAGGGACTGCGCCCAAAGATTCAGGCTTCGATGTCTTCGGCGGATTTCACGAATATGAGAGCTGTGCTAGATGCTGCGAAGAATCATGAGATTATATCGCTTCTACCTGACCCTTCAGCTGATAGAGGGAAGCGTCCTATGGAGCAGTACCGGCCACCTGCTAGGCCGGTGATGAGGCCAGTTCAGACGGTGCCATTCAAGAGACCTGGAGCACCAGTACAGAAGCAGAACAAGGGTCTGTGCCACTTCTGCGGCAAGCCGGGACATGTTCAGGTCAACTGTAGGAGGAAGTTGGGACTGTGCTTAGTTTGTGGAGATGCCTCGCATGCTGCGAAGGATTGTCCGAAAGCCCGTAATGCTATTGTTGGAGCACCCACCCCGCTGCAGATGAGAGCGCCTGCCCCAGTCCAGAGAGGACCTGCTGTACGTGGACCACCCTTGGTGCCACAGAGGCAGATGTTTCAGCAAGCAGCGCAACCCCAGAGGCAGGCATATACCATGACAGCTGTTGAGACTGAGGAGCTGGATGGAGTTATTGCAGGTAACTCTTTAATCCTAGTCTTTCATTTCATAGTTTAGATCTTATTGTTAGTGTTGCTTGCTCGACTTGTTTATTAGAGTAGCTTGGTTTGACCGTAGTTCTTTTATATTTTAGGCACCATCCTAATGTCCTCTCACCAGGCCTTGGCCTTGTTCGACTCCGGTGCATCCATGTGCATCATATCCCGTAGATTTGTAACAAGTCACTCCATTCCCACCCATACACTCCCTAAGTGTTGGGACATCACCACAGGGAACGGATTGTTGACAGTGAACTTGGGTTGTCGATACCATTGGTGGTCAGTGGACACGAGCTTTTCGCAAACTTCATCATCCATGACCTGCCGCATTTCGATGTCGTTCTTGGCATCGATTGGCTGGGAGACTTCCATGCCTCGATTGACTGCCACAGCAAGAGAGTGGTATTCCGGATTCCAGGCCATCCGGAGTTCGAGTTCCGTAGTAGAGACGAGTCGCTTGGGCCCATCAGATTTTGGGCCAAGCCAGAGGTGCCGATTGTTGCAGCTATGCAAATGGAGATGGAGATCGAGCGACCGGCAGTCGTTAGAGACTTCGACGACGTCTTCCCGGAGGATATCTCGGGTCTGCCACCCGACCGAGCTCTAGAATTTGGTATTGATCTTATGCCGGGAGCGCAGCCGATATCGAAGGCGCCGTATCGAATGGCTCCCGCTGAGCTCGAGGAGCTGCAGAAGCAGTTAGATGAATTGCTGCAGAAGGGTTTCATCCACCCTAGTGTGTCACCATGGGGTGCACCAGTTTTGCTTGTGAAGAAGAAGTATTGGTCCCGCAGGATGTGCGTGGACTATTGAGGGCTGAATGCTGTCACCGTGAAGAATAAGTATCCGCTCCCGTGCATCGACGATATCTTCGACCAGCTTGGAGGCTCGAGAGTTTTCTCAAAGTTAGACTTGAGGAGTGGATACCATCAGTTGAAGGTGAAGAAGGATGATGTTCCGAAGACAGCTTTCTGGACGAAGTACGGAAATTACGAGTTCGTGGTCATGCCGTTTGGCGTGACCAATGCGCCAGATGTGTTCATGAATTTGATGAACTTAATTTTCTATGAATTCCTGGATAAGTTTGTCGTTATCTTTATTGACGACATCCTGATTTATTCGAAGTCTGAGGAGGAGCACAGCTGTAATCTGAGGACAGTGCTGGAGACGCTGAGGCGACACAAGCTATATGCCAAGTATAGTAAGTGCGAGTTCTGGCTGGACAGAGTCGTGTTCCTGGGACACGTGGTGTCTGGTGATGGCATATCTGTAGATCCGGAGAAGGTCAGAGCAGTCAGAGATTGGCCGACTCCGCAGTCAGCGTCGGATATCAGGAGCTTTCTTGGCTTAACAGGCTATTATCGGTGGTTCATCACAGATTTCTCGAAGATTGCTGAGCCGATGATGAAGCTGACGAGGAAGGATGTGGAGTTCCTTTGGTCAGATGCTTGTGAGGAGGCCATCAGCATCTTGAAGGCGAGATTGACCACTGCACCGGTGTTGGCAGTGCCGAATCGAAGCGGAGGCTTCGAGGTATATTGTGATGCATCAGGGAAGGGCCTAGGATGCATCTTGCATCAGCATGGCCACGTGGTCGCGTACGCCTCTCGTCAGTTGAGGACTCATGAGAAGAATTACCCGACGCAAGATCTGGAGTTGGCAGCAGTGATATTTGCACTGAAGATCTGGAGGCACTTCTTGCTGAGTGAGAGCGTGAAGATTTTCACCAATCACAAAAGCTTGAAGTACATCTTTACGCAGAAGGAGCTCAACATGCGTCAGAGACGATGGTTAAAGCTCATGGCTGACTACGAGATAGACTTGCAGTATAATCCGGGGAAGGTGAACGTAGTGCCCGATGCTTTGAGTAGGCTTCCCACTGCTATGATGCATAGTGCTGACTGGAGGATTCAGCAGGAACTGAGAGAGATGGATTTGGAGGTCGTCCTACCTGGTGTGGTTCTTTCATTCATGAATTTGCAGATTCAGTCCACGATCGTGGATCAGATCAAGGCAGCACAGGCAGAAGATCTGAAACTACAGAGGACCAGGAGGCAGATTGAAGCTGGACTACGGACGGAGTTCGTGATTCATGAGGATGGTTCTCTACGGTACGGCAGCAGGCTCTACGTACCTGCAGGTGATGTTCGTGAGGAGCTGTTGAGCGAGGCTCATAGCTCACCATATTCTATACATCCTGAAGGCACCAAGATGTATAAGGACCTCCGTCTGAACTATTGGTGGATTGGCATGAAGAGGAGTGTGGCACGGAGCGTTGCCAAGTGTTTGATATGCCAACAGGTGAAGGCTGAGCACCATCGTGCTGCTGGGTTGCTACAACCGCTTCCTTTTCCGGAGTGGAAGTGGGAACATATTACGATGGATTTCTTGACTGGTTTTCCTCGGACCCCGAAACAGAACGACGCAGTCTGGGTGATCGTTGATCGGTTGACTAAGTCTGCGCATTTCATCCCCTTTCGAGTGGGCCAGTCTACGAAAGTCTTGGCGAGGAGATATCTTGAGGTAAAATTTTATTTTACTCCTCTTTTAATTTCCTTTTCGAGTTAGTTGTGACAAAGACCGTGTACGTGCAGGAGATCGTACGCTTACATGGAGTCCCCGTGGGCATCGTGTCTGACAGAGACTCAAGGTTCACATCTCAGTTCTGGAGAAGTCTACAGGAGAATCTGGGTACGAGTCTGAGTTTCAGCACGGCATACCACCCTCAGACCGACGGCCAGTCCGAGAGGACTATTCAGATACTAGAGGATATGCTACGAGCTTGTACGCTCGATTTGAAGGGTTCTTGGGAGGACCATCTCCACTTGGTGGAGTTTTCATATAACAATAGCTACCAGGCGAGCATTGGCATGACACCGTTTGCTGCCTTACATGGGAGGAAATGTCGATCGCCACTGAGCTGGGATGACATTGGAGATCGGAAGCTGTTAGGTCCAGAGATGATAGTGGAAGCTATGGATGTCATGATAGACATCAGGGAGAAGCTCAGAGTTGCGCAGGATCGTTTCAAGCATTGGGCTGACGCCAAGAGGAGACCGTTGGAGTTCCAGCCAGGAGATCACGTCTTCCTGAAGATTTCTCCGAACCGCAGAGTTATTCGTTTCGGGAAGGGAAAGCTGAGCCCGAGGTATATTGGACCGTTTGATGTGTTGGAGCGTGTGGGAGCAGTGGCCTACTGCCTTGCTCTGCCACCATCTTTGGAGGGAGTTCACGACGTATTCCATGTATCTCAGTTACGTCTGTACGTCTGTGATCCATCGCACACTGTGGATTTCTCAGAGATCACGGTCCGTCCAGACCTGACATATGACCAGCAGCCTGTGCAGATTTTGGACCGTCGACAGAAGCAATTGAGGAATAAGGTAGTCGACTTGGTGAGAGTGATGTGGCGTCACGGATCACATAGAGAGTCCACTTGGGAGCGCGAGGAGGAGATGAGAGAGCGTTATCCTTTCCTGTTTACTGATTAGATTTGTTGATTCCGAGGATGGAATCTTTATTTTAGTGGGGTAGAATGTAACGGTCGCTTTCTGACCTTATGAATTTTCTGTGTGCACGTGCTTTATCGTGCACGTATTTTTTTTGTGGCTAGTTCCGGATTCCGAAAGGTGCGATGTGATATGCCGTTGTGATCATTTGGGAGTGTATGATTTTATAGTTATGTTTGGGAACGCCGTTTCGCAGTTAGTTTTCTCGCAAAATGATTTGAACGACATGGGCGTTTTAGTCATTTGACTCAAAACACCGATTCCGATTTTACGTTAATTTTTGGTAAGTGTTACGCACGATCGGGCTCTGTAGATCTGTGCGTCTCGTCTCCACGATCGCCCCGGTATTTTCGGATTATTTTTCCGACGCTCGGATTGAGAGATATCGCTCGGGGAAACCTCGACCGTCGATTTTCCCCAATCAGATTCCAAATTCGAGTTGTTAGCCAAATCTGGCTAAATATCTTATTTGAATCGTTTTAAATCTTTCCTAAAACTGCCTATTCTATTGACCCTTAGACTTACCCCAATTTATACTTCTCTAACCCAATATCTACCCCCTTTTTGCTATAATCCTAATGTTATATATCAATAAAATTACTATTATATAACCCTAAAATCCCTAAGCCTAAGTTAACCCCAACCCTAAAATTCACAGCCGTCGGAATCCCCCCTAAAAACACAAAAAACCCCCGATTTCCCCCTCTCTCCCGCTTCTCCCTCGCACCCACGGTGAGATCGCTGCCCGTAGCCCGCGACTCCCCCTCAGCGCCTCCTCCCCTCTCGTCCACGGTGAACCCCCGCCGCGATCCGCTCCGCTGCACCCTCCCGCGGCCCCTGCATCAAGCCGTCGCCTGAACCGAGCCCCGCATCTCCGTTGTCTCCCCGCCGTGCCCACGACCGCCGCGTCCTGTGAGACCGCCACCCTCGCTTTCATCCGCTGCTGTTTTCGTCGCCGTCGTGCCTCCCCTGCGTCCCCTCGTCTCCGCCGCGCCACCACCTCCCTCCCTCTCGCTCCTCCCTCGCTCCACGGCCCCCCTCACGACCCCACCGTGACCACCGTGACCGCCGAGACCCCATCCCGATCGTCGCCTCGCTCCGCGGCCATCTCCCCGACCCGGTCCCTCGCACCCACGGTGGAACCATCGTCACCGCTGCTGGGCGCCTCCAGCTGCCCTCGCATCCGCACAGCGTGCCGCTGTGACTCACCGCACCGGCCACGCAACCGCCGCGTAGCTTTTCCGCCGCTGTGCCGCCTGTCTGCCTGATTCCGCCGCTGTGCCGCTCGCTGCGCTCCACGCAGCGCCGCTCGCCCTGATATCTGATATCTGACGTTGCCTCCTGTTTCCCGATGCCCCTAGCCACGTGCACGACCGTGATCAACGATCGAGATTTGCCCGCAGCCTCCCCGTGATGCTAGCTCGCTGTTTTGTCGTTGGACAAATCGTGCTCGCAGCCCACACTTCGTCCGCTGCCCGGACAAGTCTCACTACGCTACCCGTAGTCGAGACAATGTAGACGCTGCAGATTCCCTGCCGCCCAGACACTACGTCCGCACTACTCCGGACACCGGAGAGGTTGGTTTTCCCGAAACTCGTAGCGCAACCCACCCGTAGCGAAAACTGGAAACCAAACTAAAATCGGCAACTTAACACATTAAATTTACTTTCTGCTCCCTTAAAACGATGTGGAACCGTAGATCGACGATCAGACTTTTTGACTGTGCACATAGGATAGAATCGTCGGATAGGCTGAACGGACAACTTGACTTGTGACCGTTAGGGTAGCCACGTCTAACCTAGAAATGAACCTAAATAGGATTTACTGAAAACGCGACCTGACACTGTCGCCGTGACCTGTTTCAGACGGACTACCGCGGACGCAACAACTGGACGAGATGCCCCGGACGGATGACACACTCACCACCGCAGGCAAGTGTACCCACTTGCGTTTTTGACCGCGTCTTGGTCTTAAATTGCTAGAACTATTAGACTGTGAGAATATTGAACCGGACATGAAATGATAGCGTCCGGGACGTCCCTTGACAGCTCAGACTTGACGATGAAGTCTGAGCCCAATAACAACTTTTGACATCATAGGACTATCTTGTGTATGCGTGCGTGTGGACACCCTAGAATAACCTTTCCTGTCTTGTCACGTCCCGTCCCGTCTTGCACAGTCCAGAGGGCAATAGGGCACTCTCTGAGTGATCCCTTGTCTTGGTACACAGCCCAGAGGGCAATAGGGCACTCTCTGAGTGATCCCTTGTCTTGATACACAGCCCAGAGGGCAATAGGGCACTCTCCGAGTGATCCCTTGTCTTGATATACAGCCTAGAGGGCAATAGGGCACTTGCCAAGCTAGAGCGAGTGATCCCTTATCTTGTCATGTCTTGAATACTTGGGTTTGGGGTAGGGTTGAGCGTGCGCACGGTAAGAGGGTCTGATCCCCCTCAAACCGTAAGGCGTGAACCCTTTCGTGTCACACTTGTCTTGTCTTGTCCCGCCATGTCCCGATTTGTCTTGACACCTGTTAGGTTAGTCCCGTAGTTTGGTAGCACACGCTACGACTACTACTTGGCATGTTTTACTTTCCTGCTGTGTTTACTTTCTTTTGTTCCACTGTTATAACCTCAGCATGCTAATCAACCAGTAAACCATTGTTAAATATTCGGTAAACTTGCAGTTTGGTCTGACCTTTTTTGTAGACCTTACCTGACGTACAGTTCCTTCTTTTGGTGCTGTACGTCAGGTGTTGAGCCAGAGTACGTCAACGAGTCGGACTTGTCAGCAGGCGTGGAGCCGGAGGATACTGATCCGGAGTACATCCTAGAGGAGGACCAGAGTTAGAGGCCTCTCGTTGCTGTTCCGGAGTTTCTGTTCCAGTTTAGATTGGGTGTGTAGCACCTTTTGTTTTCCTGTCTAGGTTGGGTGCTTGCACAAGTAGTTTTATTCTGCAGTTGTAGCCCTTCGGGCGTTCTAGACTCTCAGTACTTTGTATGAATGTTTTGGAATAAAATGGTATGCTCTTTCCTTTCAGTACTTTTATTGTTCTGAACTAACTTGCAGGGACATGTTCCTTCGTTTTGGAATACCACAGACGCTATTTGGGTCTGAGCTCTCAGCTCCGGCCTAAGCGGGCCTTAGTCACGCTTCGCCTCCGTACTTTTGGGAAGCGGGGCGTGACATCTTCATTTTTCGGATTTTTATTGTCTTTATTTTTTCTATTTTAACAATTAAATTCAGCCACGGGATAATCCGTCGAGAAACTTAGGCCATTTGTAAATTTTTGCAGGAAAGAAGGCCTCACCCGATCGGGTGACCACTTAACCAATCGGGTGAGACGTATCAGACAATGGTCGTATCTGCTCTCCATGCTAACCGGTCGAGTGAACCAATGAGAGATCAGGTGGAAGACCGTGTGAGCTGGGCCGAAGTTCCTGAAAATTTTGGGAATTGATCAACCGATCAGTTGATATAAAGCGTGGTCAGGTGACAGACCGGGTGAGCTGCACTAAACTTTCGAGAAAAATCTGTGAAGCAGCCACCCGATCGGTTGAGTTCTCAACCGATCGGGTCGCCTGTAGCATCTTTTTAGCGAAAATTTCGACCTAATTATCAAACGATCGGGTGAAAACTCACCCGATCGGTTCGACTTAAACCCTATATAACCCCCCCACCCGTTCATCTCTCTCGCCCGATCCCGATTCCATCTCGCCCTTTCGACTTCCCCTCCCTCGCCCGACCTCGTTTCTCCCTCAACCGGCCACACAACCCTCTCAATCGTTCTCTCCCCTCTCTTTTTCCATCTCTCCATCGATCCCTCTCTCTTTCTCTTCGATTCAACCCCACAAAAACCCTAATTTCCGCCCAAATCCCCCCCCCCCCCATTTTCAAAATTTGCTGAAAAGAAGCGCTGCGGATTCACACTTCCCCCCATTGCATTGCGTTGGGACTTCTACGAGCAAGGATCTTCATCTCGCTTGGATAACTTCGCTCCTTGGCTTAATTTTATATTTTGCCCTAGAATTTCAGTTTGCTCGATTGCTTGTGTTAGTGTGCATTCATAGCATTTCGCATTCACTCACACGTGCACACTCTCACATGGCCCGAGACCAAGATAAGGGTAAGGGTATCATGCGAGAGGAGGGGTCGCCTCGCAAGAGACGTAAGACCACACGTCCACCACATACACGCCCTCCTCCCACACAGCCCGCACAACCCCAACCCTAACCTATGATCCCAGCTGAAGACCCACTGATGGGCCCGCGTGGCTACTGCTTTAGGAACCAGGAGCATAAAGATTTCTATCATAGACTTGATGCTCGGGGGCATCTATCGACCAAATTCACCGACACCATAAAGCTTATCGATCTTGGCGTATTCACCGAGGTCGAGACTCTCTTTGCCAATTTAGGTTGGTTAGCTTTCCTAAACTCCACCGTGGTATCCTACCCCTCCCTCACACTCCAATTTCTATCCACACTTGTCGGTGAGTCGGGGACGATCTGTAGGATCTCGTCGCGCGTGGATGGAGGATCGAAAGAGAACTTACGTTAGCGTACGCTGCACTGTAGTCTCTGAACTTTGCCCTCGGATTCGCCACAACGGTCAGTACTTTGTCACAGAGGATCGAAGCAGAGTTTCCACCGTTTAAATCTCTATTTAGAAGAAGAACAAAAATGGAAGGGAGAAGAGGAAAAGTTTTGCCTTATGCAAACTTATGGCATGAAGGATTAGCCTTAAAAGCCTTACCCTTGGGTCCTATTTATAGGCCTAAGGGGTAGTTATTGTGGGAAATAACCATATATAAGCTTATTAGCCTATATTAGCACATTTCCTTATCCTCTTCATTATGCACTTATCAAGTGCCTTTTTGCACCTATGAAATGACTTTTTCCACTTATCAAGTGGTCCTTTTCACACATGAAAAGGTTCCCTTCGCACATGCGTTCATGCACATGAGATCTGAGGTCCGTATACCCTCATACATCCCCTCATGGGTGTATACATGTCGTCCATATCCAACATGATCGTCATCTTTCGTGTCTGTAACAGAACCATTCGCACCCACCTAAATGAAATTAATAACATCTTTGGTTTCCCCATCCTTGGGGACAACGTTATCCGTCCCTCCGGGTATCCCCCCGAATTTGACGTCGATCAGTTTTGGTTCCGCCTCACCCTGCACCCTGACTATCCCCGAGGTAAGGCCAAGGCCTCCTCCATCATTCACCCCATCTTCCGTCTGGCCCACCGATTCATTTCTTCCACGTTTTCTCCCAGGGATGAGTAAGGTACCGTGACCATCCATGTTCTCTTCATTCTTTGGGCCATGACCTTTCCCTTCGTTCGGGGTGATGACAGGATTTCTTTTAGGGCCCCTACCGTTCACGTCCATGCCGGTGCTTGGCTTGTCTCCAAGCTTCTTGAGATTAGCCGTGCCGGTAAGGGCAAGCTTGTTGCGGGGGCCTTATCACGATCATAGCTTCGGCTCCCCAGTTCAATATTATCATCCCCCGTGACACACCCACTGCAGCAGGACCCTCACGTCTAGATCTAGATGTCCTGCGGCATATTCACATGATTAAGCCTCGCCCCGATGGCCGCTTCACCTTCCATTACAGACACCCTCCGGCTCCCTACACCATTCTGCCCAACCCCGCTCGTATGACTATTGCTTTGGCGGCAGATTGGACATTTCCTCCCGATCCTGAGTTTATGGAGGGGATCCGCCTTCCATTCCTTCCCCACGGCGCACCCAGACCACTTTCCCTTGCTGCCCACTTGGGCGAGCAGGACATCCCTGTGCACCGTGATAACCCTGGGGTTGGGCCTAGTAGTGCCGTCCCGGCTTCCCTTCCCACCACCACTGTCGCTACCTCTCCGATTCGTACGACCACCACCTCCACCTTTCGTCGAGCCGCTTCTACTCGCCTCCACCTCGAGGCTGAGATAGCTTCATTGCGTGATGCCGCTTCTTCCTCCACCTCCTCGGTCACATCCTCTTCCATCTTCACTCACCCACATTTCCTCGCACTTGAGAGGAACGTGGCCGCCATCCTACGCCTTCTCACACATGTCCATAGACCTCCTCCACCCACACCACCACCTTCACCCCCTTGACGATTTTCACCTCCCCCATCACATTCCTCACCTCCACGATCACCCCCTAGGCGACCATCCCCTCCTATCACCACTTCCATCACTACTTCCATCCCACTACCTCATCTAATCCCACCATACCCTTTCCCTCCACTGTCGTCCCCACAGCTCCACTACCCTCCCACTCACCATCACCAGCACGACTCCACCCATCATTCACACATCCACTCCCACCGATCCATCACCCCGACCACTTTCTCCACTTCTCCGCACACCAGTCACCTCTCCCGCCCACTCCATCGCATCCCCCACATATTCCACCGAGGAGGACGAGGAAGATTCCTCCCTGCTTTTTGATTTTCCTTTTGTTTTCAGACCTCCCCCTTGCATATCTCTGCATTTTCATGATCACATCATTTCGCTAGCATTGTCATGTCTAGCTTGGGGGAAGTCAATTTTTCTGTGTGCTGTCATGTGATGTTTTCTGTGTGTGCTTGTTATATATGTTGTGTCATGTGATCTTCTATTTTTATTTTCCGTTTGTATGTCATGTGGTGTGGTCTTTATCTTTATCTTTATTCTTATTTTCAGTTTCATATGTGTATTTTTCTTGTTTTTCATGTCTTTTGTGTCGGTGCGTATTCCCCCCATTTTCATTGCCCTCCTATTTTTACTCTTATTGCATTGAGGGCAATGCAAGTTTCAGCTTGGGGGAGTCGCACTTCGTGCGTCATTTGTGCCGTTTTCCTCGTTTTTGAGTCGTTTTCATCGTGTCTTTATTTTTTTCTTTTCTTATTTTTATCTCTTTCTCCTAGAGATGAACCCTATGATGAATTGCCAAAAAAATCACACACACCTAGCATGGCTTCGATAATCACATTAACTAACCCTAGGAAGTCGAGTCCTCTTGCATTTCATGCATCGTGGGTCCACTTAGCCTTTTTGTGAGTCGTGTGTCGTGACTAGCGTTTGGTGTGCTTCTACTTTGTGATCTTGTTTTATATACCTGTCCAGGAATGACCCCTAGATTATCATGCTTCGATTTGAATATGCGGTATTTGCCTCTCTTACCTGCTTCTGTATGCATGAATAAATATATCGTATGCTTCATTTCGCATGTGTCGGGATTCCACAGTTAGGACTAGGATAGCCCATTTTAGCCTATGCTCCGATCAGCGAGACATTTCCCTTGCCCAAGTGTTTAGAATCCGATTTCTTTTTTATTTTACTTGGTGCAAATCCCCTCGTCGTGTACCGTTCTCCCACTTGGGAGAGTACACGTGTATATACTCAAAAATTCAAAAAAAGAGAGAAAAGAAAAACCAAAAAAAAGAAAAGAGAAAGAGAAAAGAAAGAAACAAATATACATATGTATAGCCAAAAATCCAAAATAAATTCATATATCCAAAACCCAAAAAAATTGTGTGTGAATATTTCCCTACCTATCGAGAATAAAGGGAAGGCGAGAATTTGTACCGAGTGTTCTACTCCACATCAACTCAACCCACATCGCTTTCGAAATCACTTGGAATAGGGAATTTCTAGCTATTATCTAGGCGATAGTGTGATGATGTCTGAGTCCCTAGCTGTGGAGTCCCTGACACATGATGCATTTCTATTCTCATACTCTCCTCATGCATGTTGGGCTATATATTCGTCATTATTTCTAAATCGAATCGATATTTTGGCCATTTCTTGGATTTGTGTTTATGGAGCTTATAGCACAATGTAGATAGCGACACTGTCTGCTAGCACATGACCACACTCACTCGCGCTTCACTGGGTGGGCCCACGGAACTTGTTTGGACTCGTATTCCTTGGTTTGTGATGTGATTTGGCGTTTGCTTGCTTGGTATGTGGTTTTTGATTTTGTTGGCCCTGACGGGCGATTTAGGATTTAGAGTTCTCTTTTTCTCTCTTTCTCTCTATTTTCTCCCTCCGAGCTCCTACTCTCACTTGTCTTCCTCGAGGACGAGGAAGGGTTCAGCTTGGGGGATTTTGACGTGCGTTTATATTTCATATATTCACGCACGTCTTCTTTTGTGTTTTTCCGTTATTTTCTGTCGTCTCGTATCCGTTTTCTCGTATTTTCTTGTTTACTTTCACTTCTCCATGTTTTTACATGTTTGCAGGAGTTTGCCAGCGTAGGGGATGTTTAACGACGATATCATAAGTCCCCGGAGCAACGGGAGGAGTCACGCGTGATCCAGGGGGTCAATCGACAAAGATCTCCATCTTTCAGCCCCCCACCCGATCGGTTGGATACGCCAACCGACGGGGTGATGCACGCGTGCACGACCCGGACAGCCGCTGAAGCGACGAGAGTGTCAACCGATCAGGTCGAAGGCCGGTTCATCCCGATTGTTCTCTATAGAAAACTGGAGCTGAAACCTAACCGATCGGGTGATCTTCACCCGATCGGTTCATCTGTAGCCGTTTCCTCGAAGGGATGACCCGGAGAGCTCACCCGGCCGCCAGCAGACCGTGCCAAAACTTCCGAAGTCTCTGTCTTTTTAGGCAACAATTCCTATCAACTGATCGGTTCACCCGATGAGCTCAAGATCCAAACGACGAGCAGCTTTCGCCAACCGACCGTGTCGCCTTACCGGGTGAAATTTTGAAGATTGCTGCCGAAGTTCGCAGCAGGTCACCTGATCGGGTGATTCTTCACCCGATCGGGTGATGTCGTTTTCTATATATCGAAGCCCTATGTTTCCAGAAAACGGGAGTTGTTATTTTTTTGCTGTTTTCTCTCCATTTTGTGATGGCTGGAATTTATTTGATATTTGTAATTTGTCTGATCTTTACCAAACTTTAGTATAGTGTTATTTGCATCGCTCTTACTACTTTTCAATCGCCTGATTATGTTTTTAACGGTCGATTTTCATTTAGATTGCTTTTTACCTAAAATGTGTGAGTAGTTCCCAAATCTGGGATTTTGGTGGAAACCCCTTCGTGGGTTCTCCCTAATGCGTCCATAGGACTAGAAAATCGATAAGGATTAGGAATCTATCGGTTACGCTGGGTGTTTCATTGTCATCAGCGGGAAAAAGACCGCCTTTGACCGTTGGGCCGAGGGAAAATAAACTTGGCGGTTGACTCCCTAGCCATAGCTCACGCCCTTAGCGTATACATCGAATTCTAGCGCACGGGAGCGGCAGGATGAGATGTTGGGAGTTATCGTTGTGAGCTTAGTGCTCCTGGAGTCGGTCAGTGTTAATGGACATGGGAATGCCCACTGACCGAACACGGGAAGTCCGGCGTATCATCCTGGGCACCGACCGGAATATCGGGCTCATGGGACGCTGGTATCACTCATAGAGGCAACGTCTCATCAATAGACCCCAATTCCGATCGTTATCCCATCCGTCGGCTATATTGGCGAGAATCACACGATAGGGTGGAAACCGAAGTCCCGGGTTTCACCTTTATATTGTTTATCCCTCGCATTCTGTTTCCGTGACAACCCATCTACCGATTTGGGCTAGCTCACCCATGGGGTGAATCCGGTCCTTTCTGACACAAGCACAACCATGCCTCCCTGAGTTCGACCCCCAAGCCACACTACAACATCGTGCGCTTGCGGTTATAAATATTTAAATCTCACGCCCCAACCATTTATTGCACACATCTGACACGCACAACGTGGGGACATCATCTGCAGGGACATGTTCCTTCGTCTTGGAGTATCACACAGACGCTTATTGGGTCCGAGCCTCACGGCTCTGGCCTAAGCGGGCCTTAGTCACGATTCGCGTCCGTAGTTTTGGGAAACGGGGCGTGACAGGTTTTAGTGGTGGCCCATGTAGGTCATGCAAAAAGTTCAGAACAATAAGAGTACCGCATTCACTTAATATCCATGTACAAGTCTGAATTAGGTAGGAAGACTTAGATAAACATCCAGGTTTGATAGTCAGGCGCCTTGTTATTATTTAGTCATACACATCTTAGGATGCCTTAGTAGCCCCCACTTGACTCTGACCGTGTTAGATTTCTAGAGCCCGTCTTTTAGTCATTCGCTCGGGTCCATCGACTTCGGCCCCAGGAGAACGTAACCTTGATTCTCTTAGGAACATTTCCCTGAGATCCTGATTACAGTCTAGCTCATTAGGAAGTCTTAGTGCCGAGTTCTCCTGATCTTTAGACGGCCCGATAATTAGAATCCTTGACTTCTAGCATCTTTCTGATCATTACACTTCTGTGTCATTGACCATAGGATCCCACCGTGTCTTTTCATGGGTCATCTCCTAGTCATATTTACGTTTGGATCATTCGATTCTTTTCCTTGCCCTTGAATCACGTGATCCGTTCGTCGTTAGTTGCCAATCTTTAATACTTTTCCATTCATCCTCCTGATCCTTCTAAAGTATTTTCAATATTATTTTTTTCGATTTCCTTCCCCATTTTCAATTCTTTGGAAAAAAAATAATAATAATAAGTGTGAACTTAGATTTCCTACCTTTCGGTTAACTTGAATGCATTCTTTGAATTTCGAAGTTTTTCATCAAAAATCTTTATTGACCATCTTATAATGTTTCTAACCTATATCTTTCGAATTTTAGTTTATAGACACACACACACACACACACACACACATAAACATTATTTCCATTTTGATAATTTAATATATCATTCCTTTCTTTCTATACTATTAAATTTATTTTAACCACTTATCGTACAATACTTTTAGGATATTTTTGGAGCTATAAAAAAGAGACTTCAATTTTTAGTACATCAGTTTTCTAATCATCATATCCGTATTTCAAAAATCTGCTATAAACTTATTTACATTTGTAAAACAATCACTACCTCACCCTACTCATTATTTTCTTAGTCTAACACTTTTTCGTATTTTAAAAATTTTACCAGATGCTCGCCATTTCTACATATTTTTCCATGAGAATATATATATATATATATATATATATATATATATATATATATATATATATATATATATATATATATATATGATAACATATTTTACAAGTATCCTTCTTCCATCTCTTTGTTATTTTGAGCAATATTTTTGTCCCATCCAACCGGCTATCTTCTTATCCTCGCCTTATCTGACCTCGTTCTTTTCGATCTTGTTTCGTTTCGCTTTTGGTTTCGGTTTCCTTTCTTTTATGTAGGCATCAGTGCCCGTAGTTGCCTATGTTATCTCTAGTTAGTAGTGGGCTCATTGGGTTGTGATGTCGTCGTGGTGCATGTATATAGGTAGAGTGTGTGGACCTGTATGAATGTGTTACCTTTAGGATCTTACTGAATGTCCCTTGTGTCATGTGGCATACCCAGTGTGGTCCGTGATATGCGTATGGAGTGGTCTGAATGATGGTATTCATATAGGTATGGATAGTGTTATAGCAGGCAAATTCCTTAGACTTAGTCTTTCGTACTATTGAATGGCTTATCTTGGCTGCATGTGATTGTATCAAAACTTTTGTTTTCTTTTAAACCAAATCTTTAAGGTTTTTGAAACTAGTTCACAAGATCACAAATCACTTGTCCTCCCTCATCCATTACCACAACTCTACATGTTTTTCCAAACGTTTTAAAATATGTCTTTGGCCTTAAGTTTTTCCTTTCTCTTCTCTTCTTTCTCCCTAAGAAATGTTATGTTTATTGTTGTTATATTATTGGGACTAACTATTATTGTTATAGGATCTTGTGTGCGGGTAGGTATAGTGTGTGATGAGATATGTAATAGTGATGATTAATTGGTTTTGGGACACAAGGATATGAGATTAGATTTTCTTTGGATGAAAAGAATGAGGTGTCCAAGACTTATTTATAATACCGATGTGTGAAGGACCCAATGTAGAACTCTGATTGGATGAAATTATGTATAGGGAGATGAGTACTTAATCGATCTGAAACTTGGACGAGTGATAGGTAAGAGTAGCTAGGACGAGATAGTATGATTTAGAGTGATCATGAGAATGAGTAGAACATTTAAAGCATCAGGATTTGATTATTAAGTTGAGATGAGAAGGCATTGGACATAACACGACACTTTGAGACAGATGGGATGTTAGGAAGATCGATTTTAATAAGATTAGGAGATTTGATAATAGGGGTAAGGATAGCTGTGGTTCGATGGTTCATTGATTAAGGAGAATAGGTTTATGAGCCGATATGATGGAAATATATTGGGGACATGATGATTGTTGAATTGTAGACGGTGATGTGGATTTATAATTAAGTGCCACGGTGTGATTCTAGTTGTAGCATTATCTAGTGGGGAGACGCGTTATGATGGATTACTGAGGAATGTTGTTTGAAGTTATAGGATTAGCGATCACTAAGTGTAGATATGGGAGTTGTAGGCAAAAGTGTTTATAGATATTTTTATTACTATTAGTATAAGTGATTCCGCGGGCGGAATCATTTCTAAGGTGGGTAGAATGTAATGGTCGCTTTCCGACCGTTCGTATTTTCTGCGCGTATGACTCCTTTCGTGTGCGTATTTTATTTGGCACTTTCTTGGTTTTGGTATATAAGATGTGATATGTCGTTGTGACCGTAGGAAAGCGTAGTCTTTTATAGTAATTTTTGGGAACGTCTTTTCACGGCTCGTTTTCTCGCAATATAGCTTTGAAGGGAAGGGCGTTTTGGTCTTTTGGTTTCAAAGCTCAGTTCTTAATTTTATAATAATTTTCGGTAGGATTAGCACGTAGCCAGACCATGTAGTCTCGTACTTCTCGTCTCTGCGATCCTCTCGGTATTTTCGGATTATTTTTCTGATGCCGGTAGTGGGAATTATCCCCTAATCAATTTTCCTCCCTTAATTAGCCTTTGACTTTTCAAATTCTGAATTAATTAGGAATCCTAATCAATCCCTCAAATCTTTCCAACGTTTGAGGGAATCATGCATCAGCCCTATTGTCACGCTCCTTTATCTCAAACTCCACTCCTTCTATCCCTATCTCTCCTCCCAGTTAACCAAAATCCCAAAGCCAAATAGCAAAACCCTTCATCTTCAAATAACAAATCTGGCCAAACTTTCCCCCTCACGCAAACCCATCTTTGCAGCCGCCCTTGCTCCTCCTCCGACCACCCAAGGCCACCCCAGCCTCCCCTCTTCAACCACCAGCAACTCCACCACCTCCTCCTCCATCTACACCTCTCTAAGACATCGAAAACCCATCAAAAACACCAAAAATACACAGCCCAGGCCTGCTGTGCGCGCCCACCGGAAAACAGCCGGACATCCCTCTCCGGCCACCTCCAGCCGCTGTCGCCACTGCCATTCAACTCCTTTCTGACCCCCTGATCATCTCCAACTTCCCTTACCCTTTTCCCACGTCTCGATCTCCTCGAAAACCCCGTGGAACTCAGATCTAGCCGCTGTTTTTGACAGTTTGCGCGCCGCCACTTCAAACTCGCGCCCACCGGCCATACATCTACCTACGACAACCACCCTACCACCGTTGTACTCATATCAAAACCCCCTACCAACTTCAATTTCACTTACACTCATACCCCACCTGCAGCTCCGTAAAACCTCGTCGGAACACGCCGTCTCGGCTGTATTTGACAGATTTGGAAGCTGAATTTCAACACCGGCTCACGATCACCTCCGACCACCCCTGGCATCAACTCCACTACCGTTGTCTTCCTCTTGAAGTCCTTTCACTTCTGCAACTTCACATTGTTGTTGTTCATTGCTAGATTTCTGCTGAGATGCGTGACAACAAACGTTGCACGAATCTGTCCTCTAAGGCTTCTCACGGTCACCCACCTCCGTACGCTCATGTCGTCGGCCACCCACCAGGCCGAGTATCTTTCACTGATCTTATTTCATCTACCGACATCCCCCTTGGTCCCTCGGAGTTCATGTGTGTCATTGTACACACGTGTTTTTAGCCGACATTGCCGTCGTCATGAAGATCCGTTGCGCTACCCGCGACAGGAGGAGGATCGCTGTTAGCTCGCTGATTTCGTGCCACCACCCTGCTATCCAAAGGTGCCTCGTTGCACTACCCATAGCCGAGGAGTTCCAGATGACTTCGACGCTTCGCCGTTGAGACCCGACTTCTGCTTATTGAACGACGTCAAGAGGTTGGTTCCCCTAACGAGTAGTAAAACCCACATCGTAGTTCATCAAAACCTAATCTAAAATTGATCAACGTGAACTAAAGTTATATTCTACTTCTTTAAAATGTTGCCCACCGTAGAAAAGATCGATGAACGGACTGAATTTCTGTGCACTTAGGATAGACGTCGATCTAGGCCGAACAAATCACCAAAAGACGTGACTTTTTGACTGTTAGGGTAGTCCTGCCAAATTTAGAAACAAACCGCAATAGGACTGACGGAAAGCGCGATCTGACATCGCCGTTATCCTGTTACAGACGGACCATCGCCGGCGAGATGCTTCGACGGGATGCTCCGGACAGATGACGCACTCGCCACTGCAGTCAAGTGTTCTCACTTGTACTTTCGGCCATGTTTAGGCCATAGACTCTTAGAACTGTTAAAATATAAACAAAGAGAACCAGACGTGAAATGATAGCGTCCGGGACCCCCTTGATAGCTTAGACTTGACGACAAAGTCTAAGTGCAACAACAACAACAACTGACACCTTAGGGTTTTCATGTGTGTGTGTGCGTATGGACCCCCTAGAAGAACACTTCCTTACTTATCATGTCATGTTACACAGCCTGCAGGCAATAGGGCACTCACTGGACAGAGTGAGTGATCCCTTGTACGGATACACAGCCTGCGGGCAATAGGGCACTCACTTGACAGAGTGATTGGTCCTTTGTACAGATACACAGCCTACAGGCAATATGGCACTCACTTGACAGAGTGAGTGATCCCTTGTACGGATACACAGCCTGCGGGCAATAGGGCACTCACTTGACAGAGTGAGTGATCCCTTGTACGGATACATGGCATGTGGGCAATAGGGCACTCACTTGACAGAGTGAGTGATCCCTTGTACGGATACACAGCCTGCGGGCAATAGTGCACTAACTTGACAGTGTGAGTGATCCCTTGTACGGACTTGTCTTGTGCACTTGGGTGGGGTAGGGTTGAGCGTACACACGGGGAGAGGGTCTGATCCCCCTCGAACCGTACGGCGTGAACCCTTCGAGTCACACGTGTCTTTTCTTGTCTTGTCTTGTCTTGTCACGTCCTGTCTCGCCTTATTTTGACCCGTTTAGGTTAGTCCCGTAGTCGGTAGCACACGCTATGGATACATCGTGTCGTGTTTACTTTCTTGCTCCATTTTTACTTTCCTTAACTACCAAGTTATAACCCCAGCATGTTAATCAACCAGTAAACTGTTGCTTAAATTAAAATACACTTGTAGTAGAGTCTAACATTTCTGTGTAGACTTTACATGACGTACAGTTCCTTTTCTCTTGGGTGTTGTACATCAGGTGTTGAGCCGGAGTACAGTGACGATGACGTCGACTCAGAGTACGTGCCTGAGCAGGACCAGAGCTAGAGGTTCTTCACATTTTGTTCCAGAGTTTCACTACTTTTTAGTTAGGTGCGTAGCACCATTTACTTTTCTGTCTAGGTTGGGTGCTTGCGCCTTTAGTTTCTTTCAGATGTTGTTGCCGTGTTGGCTTTTGGTTAGACTCTCAGTACTTTCTGGATATATGTTGGAATAAAATGATTGTTTCCTTTTCAGTACTTTTACTGTTCCGTACTTTTCTGTAGGGACATGTTCCTTCATCTTGGAGTATCACACAGACGCTTATTGGGTCCGAGCCTCACGGCTCTGGCCTATGCGGGCCTTAGTCATGCTTCGCCTTCGTAGTTTTGGGAAGAGGGGCGTGACAATCTGACCTCATCAACCAACTTTACACTTCATTTATCGTATACAATGTTTTTATTCAAACTTGAATTATTGTTGTTGTTCATGAGTGCGTCGTCTACAACATATAAAGATGGCCAATATACTAGCGGCAAGTGTCGTGATGCAGAAATTGAATACATCAAATTTATATAGAGGCGAAGATGTTCTTTGCTCCTCTCCTGTTCTCCTGATCTGTTCATCTTCGTTGCAAACATCACATGGATGCGAAGATGTTCTTGCAACCACAACAACCTCATTCTCATCCATCCCATCTTGCAGATATTCTTTGACCCTTCGTATGTTCTGTTTAGATTCATTGCATATATAACTGCTTGATGATAACAACTGTTCTATCTTAAATCTATCTAAGTCTAATTATACAAAAATTTTACTTATTTATGCTTTTTTGTTGATCACTGATTCTTCTTCGACACATACATGCCAAAACAGATGACAGATGGCCACGATACTTGCTGCAAGTGACGCTAATGGATCTGATGGTTCTACTCATACTTGGAATCATGCTGGACATTTTTTTCTTTCTGGGAATCCATGTATCCATACGATAGTCACTTGCATGAATTACATACCAGTTCCAAAATGTGAAGTTGGAAAATGTTTAGATGTAGTATCTACTTTGTTGTGTTATGTACATTTGAACGCATAATTGTTATAGTTTGACGGAATACATACCTTAATACAATGTCATTAAATTAGATACTATTGCAGCACATTTCAAAATCGCGTGATGCTAACTTACAAGTAACCATAATTACTCAGCGCGCACACGGGCCCAATTAGTGAACGTTGTGGGCGCTGATCAAAACTGTATACTATTACCACAATAACACAACGCGCACAACTAGCAAAAGTATACATTGCAGCTTGCATTTACAACAGGACGCTAATTACCCAACACATAGTTTTGCTCAACGCGCACGACGGGCTTAAATTTGGACCATAGTGCACGTTGGGCAAACCCAATTGGTCTAATGTGTTAAATGCAAGTGAACCTACTCGGCAGCATTAAGTGCAAATGTGTGAGGGTGACTACTGCATGCAAAAGCATTAAACGAGCCCTCGGGCCGAGGTAAAATAGGGTCAGCTGCGTTTTCCCATACAATATTATTTTTTAGGAGTTTTCCAACAAAATGTATTTTTGACTGTTCTGCGCGTTTAGAAATTATTTTAGGGGCTAATAACAATTTTGCCCAGCTCGCCCCACAAAGGTCAACCATTCTTGGGTACATCAACTGGCTGGTATCAATCGGCTGTAGATTCACGTGCACTATTCTACTTTCTGCATTTATACGAGCACTCCACTGTTAACACACTTGTTCTCTTATGTAGCCTCACATGCTCACTGTAACTCTTCTGTAGTCTCATCCTCATCTATGTGCATGTCCAAGTAGCTATAAAAATGGCTCCCTGCTCACAAGATCTCATCAACCACTACACTTCGTGATGATAGTTTCATTATCTGATTTTATCGGATTCTACTTATAAAATATTTTTTCTTCAACTTGATATTTTGTTGTTGTTCATGAATGCTTCCTCTACAACAGAAAAGATGGCAAACATACAAGAGGCAGGTGACGTGATGCAGAAATTGAATACATCACATATATATGAACTCAAAGATGTTCTTTGCTCCTTCAGAAGCAATCGAGGTTATCGAATGCTTCATTATATTGCCAGTTATCTTGGTATGTTTGACTTTGGGACCTTCTCACAAACTGTGCAGACACCTTACCCTGGCTGCTCGGAGACTGTTCAGCCACTTTGCGCTCTATGCTCTAAAGAATTTCATACCCGTGTGCCATTATTGAGTTTCAAACCAGTGCCACACGGTAATGTTGCAATATTCATTATGAAACAATATATTTACTTATTTATGTTGTGTATGTGTTCATCACTGATTCTTCTTCAACGTATACAGCCTACAGGTGACATAAGGCCAAGATACTAGTGAGTAGTGGCATGATAACCCAAGCAGATCCCAAGTTCATTACTTACACCTGAGCAAGTGGCTTATGCATGCTTTCAGTAAGAAGAGGTCAAGTTGTTGGCTAGTCTTTTACATTCTTTTATTTGATATATTGTTCGTAATTAGTTGCCACAAGTTGTTGAAGTCCGTAGGATTTGGAAAATTTGTCCAGTTTTGTTGTCTAGTCTTTTACATTCTTTTGCATTTATACACTGTCATTTGGCAGTTGTGGGGAAATCAACCAATCGATTTTAAATTTATCCAGTTTTGTTCTCACCTCACGTAGAATTCAATCAATCAATTCCTGCAATTGACGTGATGCATAAACTGGAGACATCACATATACACGGCCTCGAAGATTAAATTTGTCCTTCAGAAGGCCGAATGCTTCATTATATTGCCAGCCGTTCCAGTTTCCATCCGAAAGTGCTCCAATTGGCATCTGAAGTCCCTTGCTACTTTTCTCACTTTTATCAAGCTGCCCAGAACCTGTACAGACACATTTCTCTCTGTGCTCAGACGAAGGAACCTATGAGTAAATTTCATACACCTGCCAAAATGTGATGTTGCAATATTCTTCACGATACCAACAGATCTATCTCATTATACAATATATTTACTTAATTATGAATTTTTTTCTTTTCATCACTGCTTATTCTTCAACGCATACAGGGGACAGAAGGCCAAGATACTAGTGGCAAGTGACGATGGTCAGCGAGGATGGAGCTGTTGATTGAGGCCATTTTGCAAGAGCGGGTCATACTGACTTTGATCCGTTTCTCGTATTCGAAATCCATGTAAAATGTTGTGATCGAGGCCAACAATTTTGCTCATCGCTCACCACGTCAGTGGATCAGTATTGGGAACATCATCTGTGTCATATATACAATAAATACCTGAGGTACAAGATGACTCTTCTTTATATTCCCGAGACCTCGTTGGTTGACTTTTATTTAGTAGAAGTGATACTTTTATTTATACCAGCTTCCATTTACCCCTGGACACTAATTATTTACCCCACATAATTGCTCAGCGCGCACAACTTGCAACAGAAATACACGTTGTGCGCGCTAAGCAACGCTTTCTACAATTACCAAGTTTTGCTCATCGTGCACAACAGTGTTATTTAACAATCCGTTGTGCGCTCGGAGCAAAACTGTATACAATTACACACAATTACTCATCGCAATCATATACGGAAGGTCATTCTGCCGCCAGTCTCGTCCTCGGTGACGGGGCCGTGTCGGCCGTCGAGCAGGGTTCCCATGTGTCGATCAGGAATCAGGGGTGCTGCAAAAGTTCCCTTCATTAAATTCTGCACAATTACAAACGACTCGCTTGAGATCAGTCTTACAAAAGTAACGATTCGCAAAATTTAGGAAGACGACGCATCGTCGGCTGTAAACAGGTCCTTTATCGCTCTCGCCACCTTATCCATCTTGACGGTGGCTCGAGCTTTGAAAGCATCGATCTCTTGCCCCTTCTCGAGGAGCTTGGCCTGAAGGTCAGCAACCTCCTTCCACGATGCCTCAAGATCAGCTCGGAGTTGAGATCGCTCTTACACCACTGAGCTTCCGCCTGCTTCCTGGCGCTTGACACGGAGGCGAGGCTGAATTTCGCCTCCGAGGCCGCCCAATCTGACACGCCCTTGGCAGCCATGGTCCTCCACAATTCTTCCTACAGCTTCGTCACCTGAGCTCTGAGCTCA
Organism: Scilla litardierei; assembly: GCA_030789695.1. Classification (NCBI taxonomy): domain Eukaryota; kingdom Viridiplantae; phylum Streptophyta; class Magnoliopsida; order Asparagales; family Asparagaceae; genus Scilla; species Scilla litardierei. The sequence continues at coordinate 35,893 of JAULAV010008031.1, read as the reverse complement.
GAAGCCTGGTTCTCGGCATCCGCCAGCCGACGCTGCCCCTCGATCAGTTCGTGGGCCCTGCGTCACAGACCTGCCCCGAAAATGGTCACCTGCAGATGGCGACAATCAGCAAAACTAGATGGGGAAGCAAAATTCGAAAGGCCCAGTGGCAACTAACCTGAAGGCCACTGCGAACAAAGCAGTTGGCCATCGTCTCAAGGTCGACCCCATTTAGGAAATCGAAATCCCTTGGCAGATTGATATTCTCCGCCAGATGAGCCCCGTCCCAAAGTCCAGGAGGGCTGACTCGTCCTTCCCCATGACGAACGATGGCCGATAGGTCTCCCCCTGAATCTCCCCATGATGGCCAGACGAAATGCGGTTCAACAGCAGAAGCTGGCCGAACTCTGGAGATATGGGGCCGACGGAAGGGACCGGAGGAACAATGTCCTCGTATGGCCACCCGTCGTGTGGCGTGCTGGAGGACGATTCGGCTCCAACTAGAGGATCATAAGGAGTAGACTTCAAAGACCTAGCAGCTTGACTTGAGGAGTATCCAGCCTTCACCAACTCCAGAATGAGGTTACCCGATTCCTCCGCTTCCACCTCTTCCTCCTCATCCATCTTCCTCTTACGACCTTCTTCATTGACCCGCTCCATCGCTGAAGTAAACTCTCTGTATGCTCCTCCTGCCATTTTTGTTTGTTGGAAGAAATAAGATGAAGATGGGATTTCCTCGAGTTACGTAGAGAATGGAGCACAAAAGCCATTGGCTTCACGACTCCAGTTTCTTTTATTACGCGAAGGAATAGTACACGATGATCGACACGTGTCAGAAATTTGCCAAAAACAACGGTTGAGATCAACCGAAGGCGAGAATTTTGGCGGTATGAATCAAATCAGATGCTTCGAATGTCATGCCCTATTAAATGAAAGTACTCATCATTCGGCCTCGATCCGCGTTATTCCTCGAGAACGAATCATCGGGGCCAATGTGGATACCTGGGTATGGCGCAAGAAAAGGCATGGGGTAATTGATTAGCGCACACAACGACTCAAATCCTTGAATTGCTCTCCGCACACAACGACTTAAAACTCACAATTTCTCACCGCATACAACTATTTATTTTTCCATTCCACGTTCACATGTGCACGGGTAAATTTATTAGCCGTTGTGCGCGTTTCGCAATTGTTAACAGTCTTTATTTTACTCAGTGCGTGATTGCGATCCGTAACCCGTACAAAAGATCGAAAAGGTACAAACATAGGGCTTATTCGCTTCATAGGTTTTATAAGATTCTCTGTCGATACTAGTATAGTGTTTATGATTTATCAATGCTTTCACGAAAACGTGGGGTTTAATGTACTGTTGGTTGCAATTATTGAAGGGTTTTCTGGGACCTTTAGGGCACAAAAACTCTATTCACGTCCTAAGTCGGATGGAACATAGACATAAAAACATTTGCAGCAGAAGAATAAACAAGTAATCAAATTACCATGCAGTTAAACAATTTAACTCAGCCCTAAGGTACAAGACCCTTAGCCAAGATCTATGCCGACTCGGGATGGATCTAACCATACCAAGAAGGATCTAACCTGCTGCGATTAAATTAAACTAATGCTTATAAAACACATATCCGAAATCTCAACCCTGGGGCAGGCGAGATGTTCTGCACCGTCTTCCGAGCCGCTCTCCGTCCCACATCGAGCTGCTCCTCGAACCGCTCCTCGAACCGCTTCACATCCCGAGGCGAGCAATCCTCGTGTCACCGAGCCAACCACGCGCCGAAGAAAGTTTCATGCGAGTAAAAGCCTTTGCCAAGATTTTGGATCCGAATTCGAACTCCTTCGCGGCTTTGCTAGAGCCCTCAGGAGTAAGGCAGAAATATAGGGAGATAGAGAATATTAATTTAAGCCTAGATCCGAGCGTGCTCCAATATTTACGAGAGCCGCTCAGATCTAGAGCTTGGGACGAGTTTGGAGGAAGGGGGAGGCCCCTATTTATATAGGCTGCGGACTCTCCCCTCCCCTTTTCTCCACAACCGATGTGGGACTATTATTTTGAGTTAATTAAAATCAAATTAGTTTGCCTTTCACAAAGTGCAAACTTCCATGAATTTTAACTCCCTCACCGTTAATCTTCATGATTGATACAACCTATCAATACGAAGGGTGTTCAACGGTGAACGCATAGGAAAAACCGTTCGTTAATCCGAGTCCGTTTGACCCGTCAAACATTTGTCCAAAGATGTACCCAAAACCAAGCTTTTCTGAAATCTGCAGCCGCCAGAGCCTCGGGTTCTGAACCCTATGCGTGGGGCCAAGCTCGTGGGCCCCACAGCACTGTGCACGTGCAGCCCGTAGGGCGCATGCTTGGCATGCGCCCGCAGGGCGTGTGCCAATCACGCGCCCCAGCAGGGCGCCTGGCTCCCTGCGGCGCATGCATGGCACGCGCCCGCAGGCGCGTGCCAAGCACGCGCCAGGCAGGGCGCGTGGCGCCCTGCGGGTGGCACAACTCTCCATGCGCCCCAAAAAGGGGCTGGGCTTTAAGGTGGGCCCCCTTACCATTTTATCTCCTGGTAAATCAGCATATGGGGCTGAAATGAAATGGTTCAGGGCCCATGATTGTTTTGGTCATATCTGGAGCGTTTGGTTTACGATTTGGGCGATGTTCGAACCTGGGTTTAGACCGGAACATTCCCGTCTTACCCGTGAAATTTTCCTTGCGTTTATTAAATATTGTCTTAAACAATTTAAGACACATTTAATCTGTTTTGCATCAAATGCAAAATAGTCCCTATCTAAGCTTAAATTATCATATTGCATCAAATGCAATTATTCCCTTCCATTGCATCAAATGCAAATTATTCTCACTAACTAATTTCTACCTATTACTAGACGAAGGTTGCACTCTGTGTGTGACCCTATGGCCTAACCCTACTACAGGTTCGGCTCAAAGCCCTATATGGCAGTGACCACGAGCAGTGGTTGCCGTCCCTGTTTCAGAATCATCATAATGTGGTTAGCTCATCAACATGAGAATTGTCGGGACCACCCTAACTGTGTCTGTGATGAGTTCTGCAGTTATAGTCTCTCTGTCTAAACTATGTCGTGTAGATCAAGTCTAGGGTACGGTCAAACTGTCAACCCCAATAACTTGACTCCGGTTAGTTTCTATCGATCTTTAGTCAACTAATGTTGGATTTCTTCCAACATACTCTGCGCAGAGATTTTACTAAAGACTGAACTAACTCCACGACACTAACTCCCATTGACCGTGGGAGACGAATCCTTTCTTGGCCACTACTCTTCTCGTACGCTTCAAGTGACACCCAATCAAAGACCTTTCGACAGGCCTAGCCTCGAAGCTAGGTCAGTGATCTAAGTGACACTGTTCATGCACAGGCTCGTAAATTGACCTCAAGTCAAAAGACAAACTTGCCTATCATCACTTAGAGTTATCATTGAAAGATTGGTCTATATAACCATATGATAACTCTAGTGGATCGTTCAGTGAACTCATTCTCTAATGAGCACCTGTGTCTCGTCTCCGACTTCGTCAAGTCGAACGATCATGAGATCATCGCCACCGCTAACGGTGAAGACTAAGACACAATGGTCAATCCGATGTTTCGATATCCTTGTCTCGAAGCATCTACGACCACGAACCCTTTTAGACTTATGCTACAGAGGGTCAAACATTTCTCCATGATCAAGATACTCATCTCGATACCTGTTTGACCTTGCATAAAGTCTCAGGACTTTACCTAAGTTGACTACATTTTAATATAACTTAGATAAATTATTACCAAACAGCTTACTGTTATTTCGAACAAGACGTTTCTGCTATTCACACAGAGATAAATAGCCTCGAGGGAATCATATCACTACATCTCCCACTTGCACTCAGGCCCATTTATCCCGGTATCTTATACCATTTTTACACATTAGTTTTCCCAACTTCATATGGTAGAGCCTTTGTGAGTGGATCTGCTAAAACCATCTACACTATAGACTTAAGGGGTTTCTATGTTCATGTTACACCAACCATTTGAATCTCATTCAAACAATTCACTTGGTCTTTCAGAATCCATAATATTTTATTTCCTTGGATCATATCCAGTTCATCGTACCTTACGATAATAATTTTTAATTAGTTACTGGTCATTTCAAATGGCTCATATATATTTCTGATAAAGTGTCAAACTTTTTGATTACTTTGTCAAAATAAATGTTCCATCCCTTTGATGCCTCGCATGTAATTTATACGCTCCCACTGACATTGAAAACTCTCTGTCTAATTCATATAAGTTGGTTCGTCTAAATCATATTTAGAAAAACGAACGTTTAATCGAATGTTCCAGTTTTCATGGTCATCATGAGCATTTACATCGAGTTTGGTCTGAGTAGATCTATACACATTTGCTGGCGAGACGGTTTCAACATAATCTGTTTATAGGAATTAGGATGAAAACCGGTCTCGACCAACATGATTGTACTTCATTATTTTCTTTCTGAACCATCCTTTCATCTTAAAGATTTACTTGCAGAAAGTGAGGAAACATTTTCCTTAGGGACGTAAACTAAATTCCAAAATTTATTTACGTACACGGACCTATTCTAATTGCATCAAGTTATAAATCGGAGTTACTACTCCGAATTTCATCCTGAAAGTTGACTAAGTCATCATCAGTTATGATGTCTAACTCGACTCTTCGTCTCACGAGATTCGAATAATCATACAACTTCCTAATGATCGATTTAATGAATATCTTATTGATAATGTCCTCATAGAACATTATCAAAACCTAGGCATTACTATCTGGAACTTAACCCAGAGGGAGGACTTAACTCATAGTCACTTGCTATGGATCGCACCAAGTCTAACTAAGTGTGATTCATACCTTTTAACACACTGATGTGTTAACAGACTTGACCTGAGAGAAAATCACATTTTCTTTTAATTTCGCAAGATTTTATGTAGCTAAGTATTTGACCATTCGATCCAATCGAATCAGTTTAAATACTTTTGTCATTTCGTTCTTTATTTTATTAGATTGTGTTTCATCAAGAACACGTGTCTTAATAAAATATACGAATAACTTATTTTGTTTAATCTAGACTCGGGTACATCAGTATGTACGAGACTGAGATCGTTAACTCATTCTCCCACTGTCTCACAGATGGGTATTGGCCATTATATCTAAGAGGATAAGACTCACAAGTGTCTGCAGACTTCATAATACGAGAGGTTAGACCCCTCTTTATGTGACTTGTGAAGCTTAGTCTCTCGATACGGCCTAGTCTATTTTGCCATACAAGTTTGCTACTATGTTGTGTATTTGTATATTAACATTTAATACATATATTATCGTTATACATATTACTCATTGCTTCAGAAGCAATGTGATGACATTCATCAAAATGTGTTAACTTTTTGTATAACAATAATTATGAAATCGTGACATCAGAATATGTCACATTTTCATTTCCTCCTCCTTATGCCTTTACTATTGATAAATTAAACTATTTAACTCGATTGACTTTCCGGAGTGCCTTCTTCCTTTTCTAAATCACATTTAGATATTAAATAGCCCAACTTAAATGAATAGCTATGCAAGCATCTCATGTATCCAAACGCCTGAGCTTTGCAACAAGTTGCTCGTCTCAAGATCCGGGTGTGATACATAGCCTTGCACCGTTCATGCACTCGTATTCGACTCAAACAGTTTGATCGAATTCTCGAACTTTGCGGATCAAAATTGTTTGTCCATACAACCTTGAGTGTAGCTCGACAAGTTGTAGGGAGAAACATACTTCGAATATCCTATATGTTCAAGCTGCCTCATATAGAGACGAGTGACATGTAGCGTGAATGTATTTGTTGGACCCATAACTTAATGAAATCATATTTCTTAAGTCTATTCTTTAGAAGGTCATTTTAATGTCAACGAGAATATAGTTTTAATTCTATCAATTAGAATTTAACTTGATATTCAATTAATCAACCTTTTTGACCAGTTAACTTATTTCATTAAAATATTATATTTTGATTCCATCGGTAAAAATAGTCTTGCCCTAGTTTATCATATGTTCAATATTAAATATAGGTAGATTGGCTTTTTCATATTTATACCCTCCCACTATTTATACGATCATTTTAAGCCTTTACAATGAACGATTTAATCAAAATAAATAAATGGGTAAGAGGTTCAATCACCTTGAGCCTAAACAACCTTGAGTGTAGCTCAACAAGTTGCTTAACTCTGTAATCGAAAGATGACTCTTCATCGATCATATCAGATATGACCCTCTTATTCGGTTTTTATCCCTAGCCATTTGCGATTATGAGTGTGCTCATCCAAATCACAATGTCTAGTCTAGTCGGACCCTTGTTTTCGCGTCTAGCCTGACTTGCCCCGGCGATCGGTGTATTAACGACCCGTCGGTTTGGGTCAGGTCTTAGACTACATCTAGTGTATTTAAGGAGTTGGTTTCTACAGGGTTGCCATGTCACAGCTTGAGTGTAGCTCAACAACTGATACACGGGTCATATAGTTCCCAACCCCTAAAACAATGAGGGCTACGGCTAATCTTGAAGAAGACTATTAACGTATTTGACTTAGATATAGTCCAGGGTGTCATATAATCATGATTCGCGTCATTGCGGTCCAGCGGACCACAACCAGGGAATTGACTAAGCCAGAATCACTATCCCTTAAAGGGTGATCAAAAAACTTAGCCAAGCACATTGACTGTATCATGGTCCATTGAATGAAGCTTGTCATTTTTATATGCGTGGCATAGACTAAAAGGCTTTTATTAACAACTAATTAATCCTATCAACTAGTTGAATCCTTAAATTCAAAATTTTATGATTTGTTTAATAACTTTTATTAAATCCTTATCAACTATAAGGTTCACGTGCAATCCTAATCGTTATTAGGATTTTAATAAATTTATTAACGACGCTAAAAGCGAAGTCTTTTAATGAGCATTAATTATAACAATTAGAATTAAAAATTCATTAAAGGGACTACCCTAATCAGGAATTAGGTCTTGAAGTGTTGTTAATATTTTATTAAAACATAGCATGACATTAGAATTTATCTCATAAATTTTAACGAGTTCTTTAATGGCTAACATAAGAGGTTGTCTTGTGTTATCAAATAAGGGACAAGATGTCATACCATTAAAATAAAGTTACACTAATATTATCGCATAAAATAAAAGTGTACAACTATTTAACAATTAAATAGACTAATGTTTATCAAATAAACAAGTTTATCATGCATACTTAAATTTAACATTTAAATTTAAAATTGTGATTTTAAAACATTTTGTTTTATAAAAATAATAAATTTTTTTAAAAATCACCAAATTTGCATGCAACTAAAAATATTTATCGCATAAAAATTTTAAACCTTTAAAATCAGTTCTAAAAGTATCACATAAATTTAAAACATCATTTTAAAAAATTTCATGCTTAAAAATTTATCATATAAAAAATTTAACCATCTAAAATTATTTTAAATTTATCGCAAAAATTTAAAGAAACATTTTCAAAAAGGGCTTCTAAAACATTTTAAAAAATTATCTCATAACTTTAAAACATTTTATAGGGCATCTAACAATATTTTAAAAATTATCTCATAACTTTAAAACATTTTAAAAGTATTTTAAAAAGCATTTCAAGGTTTAATAAAATTGTAGTGCTAGGTCCTTACGCAAACCTATGCTCTGAAAACATTGAAGGGTTTTCTAGGACCCTTAGGGCGCAAAAAATCTATTCCCGTCCTAAGTCGGACGGAACATTGACATAAAAACATTTGCAGCTGAAGAATAAGCAAGTTAATCTAATTAACACACAATTAAACAATTTAACTCAGCCTTAAGGTACAAGACCCTTAGCCAAGATCTATGCCGACTCGGGATGGATCTGACCATCCCAAGAAGGATCTAACCTACTGCGATTAAATTAAACTAATGCTTATAAAACTTATGTCACGCCCCGCTTCCCATTCTACCGGGAGCGAGGACGCGAGCGGGTCCGCGATGTGCTTAAAACAAGGAGGAGTACTTTTTTTTTCCTTTTCTTCCTCCTTGGCTTAAACACACTAAGCGTCTGTATAAAAATTGCAGATCCTTGCTTGCAAATTTAAGAAGCAGCTCAAACAACATTATTACATACCAGTGTACATTAATTAAGACACAGCTCGGCCTAGTATGGCCAATACAAACAAGTATACAAATTACATTATTCAAATATATAAAAGTGCTGACGCGAAGGTAAAAGACTAGTCTTCCGTGGGTAGATACTCCACGTAGTCTTCGAGCACTGGCTCGACTCCTGCAGTAGTGTCTTCAAAGAACTCACTATCGATACCTGACGGACATTTCGTAAAACAACAAAATGAAATGTCCGTCAGCGAGGTATACTCGGCAAGATGATCTCAAAAACCAACGTGTTAGACACTTAAATTAAAAGCTGAAAAGACAAGTGATAAGATAAAAAGAGTTTCAGCAGTTTAAACATTTTCAGCAATTTCAACCTGCAGCAGTTCCATTATTCAATAATAATTTGCAAAGCCATCTGTAACCTATGACAATTTAGCATTTAATAAACACACTGTAGCAACCTGCAGAAAAGATGTTAGAAAAATAGTCAAAAAAACCAGTCTATCCTAGTTATAAGTCCATGTCCAAGAGTACTAGAAATAACCAACATGCAGCCTGCGACGGGAGCAACTCCGAGGCTTACCCACCGTTCCGATGTGGCAGCGGTCAAGGATCTAACCCCCGTAATGTGTTGGAGGTAATTTAGTATGGCGCATCCAGTCATTCTGTGACACTTGTGATCATAGACAACCCCAATCCCAGGTCAAGTCATGTGGCGGTCAAAAGAATGTGTACTATCTGTCTATTATTGAAATTCCATCTTCCATTCTATATTATTAAAGTTCCATCTTCCATTCAATATTGTTGAATTTCCATCTTCCATTCAATATTGTTGAAGTTCCATCTTCCATTCAGTCAATTAAATCTCGGTGTTCCAATAGTCTATACAACAGTCTCGTGAAAGTTCACAACTTCACGACTCGATTAAATGAAAACATCAGGATCACTTAAATAAATAAAAGAATGAGTAAGATATGATTTTAACCAAGCAAAAGAGTTTAAATTAGCTTAAACTACTTTCTAAGACTAGTAGTTATTTCTCAAGATTTTTAAACAATTTTTAAACAATTTTAAATAGCCAAAAAGCAATTTTAAATAAAGAAATGATTTTTAAAACATATGTTCAAGGAATTGTTTAGAGCAAAACGTACATCAGAATTCTTCAAACAAGGTGTCAAAATGATCGTATTCACTAGTACTACGACATATATTTTTATCGTACGTAAGTGTACGTAAAAATCACAGATTACGAATTTTAAAAGGATTTTTAAAACAAGAATTTATCATTACAACATATCTTCAAAGATTTATTCCGGGCAAATCGTACGTCGGAATTCTGTAAACAAGATGTCAAAATGATCGTATTTACAAGTACTGTAACATATATTTTTAACAGACGTATGTATACGTAAAAATTGCAAGCTACGAATTTTAAAAGGATTTTAACCTATTTAAGTTTTGCCTTTAAAAATTCAATGTGAGAAATATACTTGCCTGATCGCGACGAAACTAGCGCCAATGGATTCGTTTCGATGTTTCTGATTTTCTGGGACTAGTCACTCATTTTTCTGGGCCCTATATTTTAAGTTATGGATTAAAAACCATAATACCCATTTAATAATTAATAAAAAATACGAAAAATACGAAATTTCGCTATATTTACAAGTTTGCCATCGCGTATTAACTTACGCTGCTTCTTCGCTTTGGCCATCGTTACGGGGCGTGGGGGTTTCGACGACGACGGCGGCCTCGTGGCGGAAGACGGCGACGGGGAGGCGGAGCGGCAAAGCTCCACGGCGGTGGGGCGACGTCGTCAGCGATGAGGGCGGAGGCCGTCAGAGCGGCGTTCTCGAGTGGCGGGGGTTGCTTTGGGCGGCAACGGCGACGACGTTGGCTGCGAGTGGCTCGAGTCGGACTTCGTCGGCGTCGTGGGCGGAGCGTGGAGCGCTGGCGATGCTTCGGAGGAGGCCCAGCGTCGGGGTTGGCAGCGGAGCAGCGGCGGTGACGAGGGAGCTCACGGCGGCTACGGCGGAGGGTGAGGGGCGGCGCTGGGAGGCGTGGTGGAGCATCTCCGTCGACGGCGACTGCGACGGTGGGTGGCGTTCGCGGGGCGAGCAGTGGGTTGGAGATGGCGAGCTCGTTGATGGCGGTTTGACGGCGGCGTCGCTGAGGGGACGCGGGGGTGATCGGAGCAGACGGCGGGGGTTACCGCCGTCGAGTGCGGTGGTGATGGCGGCGATCACCCACCGGAGGGCGGGGTGAGGGAGGAGAGCAGAGAGAGATTTTGAGAGGGAGAGAGAGACTTGGAGATAGTATCAGCATGGGTTTACGAGTGAAAAACAATGAGGGAGGGGAGAACTATTTATAGGCTTAGAAAATAAATAAAAAAAGTAGATGAGATCTGTTAGCTGAGGGGATAAACCGGGTAGGGAAAAACGTGAAGGTTAGGTGAAAGTTAAGATAATTAGGGGGTAATAATAATAGTTAGAGGGGTAAGTAGTAACACAAAATTACAATTTTGCCCCCACTAGTAAACGTGTCCGAAAAATTACGAAAACATACCCACGGGATCGTATCGTCGTGAGGATCGCGAATACGAAGTCCGTTTTGGGATTTGAGCTACGGAAATACTATATTTTGGCCAAAATGTTTAGAAAGCGGGTTTGTGGGTTCTCTATTGAAATGATATCAGAAAATTACGAAATTAATGTGGGGAGCCCTAAATGATCATATGATGCTACCGTACAAGTTTGAAAACGTTTTGAAGACGTTTGTATAGAAAATAAATTCGTCGAATCAAAATGGTAATTTTGGGAGATGAATTTTAACAGAAATATTTTGGGTATTTGAGGAAATCTGAAATTGCTGAAATACTTTATAATAAGTTTAGTATTTCAAAATATTTTTATAATAATTTTTGAAATCAGTTTAAAAATCCTAATCAACCATTACAAAATACAATTAAAATGAAATTACTTTAAATACTTAATTTAAATATTTTTGGAAAAATACATGCCGTTACATTCTACCCTCCTTAAAATAATTCCGTCCTCGGAATTTCTCAAAACTTTATAAAATAAAATAATTACTGTTATTAAGAAGCTCAAACAAATAAATGATAAAATGGAAAACTAGTCGAATGATTACAATTTAGAAAATAAGTTGTTAATAACATGAAATATAATGTGATATAATGGCATCAAGAAAACAAGAGATATTTCTAATAAGTATTAACATCATCATTGTTTCCGTAACTAGTCCCGACCAGTATCACTACAATAGTTACCATGCCTTCTCAAGTAGTCCAAAATTAACATGAGATAATCACATGAAAATGAGGGCTATTATGATGACAACATCTGTTCGAACTTGGAACCTGAGGTGATAAGCCAGTAGCAAGCTATTTAAACCACATAAAATGGAAGACCATATAGTTTATTCGTGCTCGTGGTGACTAACTGGGTCTAGCCACCGATGTTGTTCATAATATAGCACGTATCGACTAATCCACGGGTACAAACACTATCAATTTCCATAATGACCAACCACATGCTAACGTCCAAATAGCCGCCCAAAGGTAAGTACAAGGCCAACACTCTAAGTCAGTACTCACTGCCAGCATTCCTCCCGTCAATCTCCATACTATCCAACAATAAGGCAGGATCCATGCTCTCATCCAGAGCCAAGCACAAGGCCTACATCCAACTTCAACACCCAAGGCCAATATCATGCCAATAATCATCGCCATCACTCCTTCCGTAGACCAATACTTGACATTCGCAACACCCAACATCACCCAACAAATGAACAACCAAAAACACGCTTTCCCGCACACCAAAAGGAGTAGACGCAAGAGGAAGCCTAAACGGGATCTCAACGTGGGTGAGACCCAAGGCAGAGAGCTCAAGAGAAGCCCAAGGATCACGGCTTCCCAAGATCTCAGCCAAGCGGCGGTAGCGAGGGTGGCGGCGAGGGTCGTCACCAAGGCCAAAAATCCCAAAACATATCGTCGGAGGGCCATCGGTGGTTGTGGGTCCACGGTGGCGAGGGCTACGGCTGGTTGACGATCCATGGCTGGGGCTTCCGATGGAGTGGGGCGGAAGCTGGCGGAGCTTCGGGTGAGATGGCGAGCTCGCTTGGGGAAGAGGCCGGGAGGAGTAGGGGCGATGTCTGAGCGAAAAGGGAACCACGGGTGTCTTGGGGAGGAAGGAGAGGAGGGGTTAAAAGAAAAAGGGGGGGCACCGAAAGTCGTCGGTGTTAGGCGGGAACGTGTATCGATGAGAGGAAACAGACAAAACGCAATAAAGAGGGGGAGAGATAGTAGGTGGGAAAATTCAAACAATGGGAAAATCTGGTACATGATGAAAGTAGTGGGTAGAAAAGAAATACGAGTTACGTAACAGTCTACACTTGCACGTCATGGTTTGGCTCGTCTCAAACTCTCTAATACCATCCTCCAATAATTCTGAGTGTCCATCGAACTGCTACCATTGTCGAACTCGAATTTCTGGTGATTGGAGACCGAAAGCTACCCTCCTTAAAATAAACGTAGATAGGGTTCAAGCAATGGAAAGATTCTAACAGAGTCAATCGAAAGGTCATCAAGATAAATGAAGGTTGATAGTGAAGATCGATGACGCCACATAATCATGATTCACGTCCTTGCGGTCCAGCGGACACGGCCAGGGAAGTGACTAAGCCAGGATCACTTATGCCCAGTCTAGCTAGGTCGATCCAACAGACTTTAGCCAAGCACATTGACCGGTATCATGGTTTATTGAAGGAAGATTATCATTTATATGCGTGCCATCATCAACTGAAGGAAAGGTGATGAAATGAGTAGATGGTTCATCCAATGAAAATAACTGTAACGGTTAGCAAAAGTGGCTACTAGGGAGGGTATAACCAAGAATGGAACACGAGTTCCTAAGCAATGGTTAAGAATTCGAAAAAGGTAATGAGGTTCAATGGAAATAGTTCGTTGCGAATTTTGTGCTAAGGAGCAATAGGAAATTCCCAAATCAGGAAGTGTACACGCTATGAAGACAAATACATGTAGCATGATAAAATATGCTAGCAATGATAATAAAGATGATAGGTGTCAAATCGACGTAGATGGAAAAGGTTCAGATATAATAGTGATTACCAGTTCAGCAGACTCGTGGAGAATATGGGGTTGAATTCCAGTATTTCCCTTATGATACCCCAAGATGTCGTTGTCGGTGACGCCATGAGTATCTGGTCGACCTGCCATACTTCAAAACAACCGCAATGTAAGTTAGGCAAAAATCTAATCACCATCAACTGTGAGTTCTGGTCGACCTGCCATATTTCAAAACAAACCGCAATGTAAGTTAGGTAAAAATCTAATCTAGTTATACACTTAGATATTAATGTCATTTAAACCGATCTTAAAGTATTTGCATAAGCAAGACCTGCATGGATCACCACTAAAACCTGTCACGCCCCGCTTCCCATTCTACCGGGAGCGAGGACGCGAGCGGGTCCGCGATGTGCTTAAAACAAGGAGGAGTACTTTTTTTTCCTTTTCTTCCTCCTTGGCTTAAACACACTAAGCGTCTGTATAAAAATTGCAGATCCTTGCTTGCAAATTTAAGAAGCAGCTCAAACAACATTATTACATATCCAGTGTACATTAATTAAGATACAGCTCGGCCTAGTATGGCCAATACAAACAAGTATACAAATTACATTATTCAAATATATATAAAAGTGCTGACGCGAAGGTAAAAGTCTAGTCTTCCGTGGGTAGATACTCCACGTAGTCTTCGAGCACTGGCTCGACTCCTGTAGTAGTGTCTTCAAAGAACTCACAATCGATACCTGACGGACATTTCGTAAAACAACAAAATGAAATGTCCGTCAGCGAGGTATACTCGGCAAGATGATCTCAAAAACCACATTGTTAGACACTTAAATTAAAAGCAGAAAAGACAAGTGATATGATAAAAAGAGTTTAAGCAGTTTAAACATTTTCAGCAATTGCAACCTGCAGCAGTTCCATTATTCAATAATAATTTGCAAATCCATCTGTAACCTGTGACAATTTAGCATTTAATAAACACACTGTAGCAACCTGCAGAAAAGATGTTAGAACAATAGTCAAAAAACCAGTCTATCCTAGTGATAAGTCCATGTCCAAGAGTACTAGAAATAACCAACATGCAGCCTGCGACGGGAGCAACTCCGAGGCTTACCCACCGTTCCGATGTGGCAACGGTCAAGGATCTAACCCCCGTAATGTGTTGGAGGTAATTTAGTATGGCGCATCCAGTCATTCTGTGACATTTGTGATCATAGACTACCCCAATCCCAGGTCAAGTCATGTGGCGGTCAAAAGAATGTGTACTATCTGTCTATTATTGAAATTCCATCTTCCATTCTATATTATTAAAGTTCCATCTTCCATTCAACATTGTTGAAGTTCCATCTTCCATTCAATATTGTTGAAGTTCCATCTTCCATTCAGTCAATTCAATCTCGGTGTTCCAATAGTCTGTACAACAGTCTCGTGAAAGTTCACAACTTCACGCTCGATTAAATGAAAACATCAGGATCACTTAAATAAATAAAAGAACGAGTAAGATATGATTTTAACCAAGCAAAAGAGTTTAAATTAGCTTAAACTACTTTCTAAGACTAGTAGTTATTTCTCAAGATTTTTAAACAATTTTTAAACAATTTTAAATAGCCAAAAAGCAATTTTAAATCAAGAAATGATTTTTAAAACATATGTTCAAGGAATTGTTTAGAGCAAAACGTACATCAGAATTCTTCAAACAAGGTGTCAAAATGATTGTATTCACTAGTACTACGACAAATATTTTTATCGTACGTAAGTGTACGTAAAAATCACAGAATTACGAATTTTAAAAGGATTTTTAAAACAAGAATTTATCATTACAACATACCTTCAAAGATTTATTCCGGGCAAACCGTACGTCGGAATTCTGTAATCAAGATGTCAAAATGATCATATTTACAAGTACTGTAAAATATATTTTTATCAGACGTACGTATACGTAAAAATTGCAAGCTACGAATTTTAAAAGGATTTTAACCTATTTAAGTTTTGCCTTTAAAAATTCAATGTGAGAAATATACTTGCCTGATCGTGACGAAACTAGCGCCAATGGATTCGT
This sequence comes from Scilla litardierei, assembly GCA_030789695.1. Classification (NCBI taxonomy): domain Eukaryota; kingdom Viridiplantae; phylum Streptophyta; class Magnoliopsida; order Asparagales; family Asparagaceae; genus Scilla; species Scilla litardierei. Next base: position 20,573 of record JAULAV010008031.1, on the reverse strand, counting down.
TTCGACGTTTCTGATTTTCTGGGACTAGTCACTCATTTTTCTGGGCCATATATTTTAAGTTATGGATTAAAAACCATAATACCCATTTAATAATTAATAAAAAATACGAAAAATACGAAATTTCGCTATATTTACAAGTTTGCCATCGCGTATTAACTTACGCTGCTTCTTCGCTTTGGCCATCGTTGCGGGGCGTGGGGGTTTCGACGACGACGGCGGCCTCGTGGCGGAAGACGGCGACGGGGAGGCGGAGCGGCAAAGCTCCACGGCGGTGGGGCGACGTCGTCAGCGATGAGGGCGGAGGCAGTCGGAGCGGCGTTCTCGAGTGGCGGGGGTTGCTTTGGGCGGCGACGGCGACGACGTTGGCTGCGAGTGGCTCGAGTCGGACTTCGTCGGCGTCGTGGGCAGAGCGTGGAGCACTGGCGATGCTTCAGAGGAGGCCCAGCGTCGGGGTTGGCAGCGGAGCAGCGGCGGTGACGAGGGAGCTCACGGCGGCTACGGCGAAGGGCGAGGGGCGACGCTGGGAGGCGGGGCAGAGCATCTCTGTCGACGGCGACTGCGACGGTGGGTGGCGTTCGCGGGGCGAGCAGCGGGATGGAGATGGCGAGCTCGTTGATGGCGGTTTGACGGCGGCATCGCTGAGGGGACGCGAGGGTGATCGGAGCGGACGGCGGGGGTTGCCGCCGTCGAGTGTGGTGGTGATGGCGGCGATCACCCACCGGAGGGCGGGGTGAGGGAGGAGAGCAGAGAGAGATTTTGAGAGGGAGAGAGAGACTTGGAGATAGTATCAGCATGGGTTTACGAGTGAAAAACAATGAGGGAGAGGAGAAATATTTATAGGCTTAGAAAATAAATAAAAAAAGTAGATGAGATCTGTTAGCTGAGGGGATAAACCGGGTAGGGAAAAACGTGAAGGTTAGGTGAAAGTTAAGATAATTAGGGGGGGTAATAATAATAGTTAGAGGGGTAAGTAGTAACACAAAATTACAATTTTGCCCCCACTAGCAAACGTGTCCGAAAAATTACGAAAACATACCCACGGGATCGTATCGTCGTGAGGATCGCGAATACGAAGTCCGTTTTGGGATTTGAGCTACGGAAATACTATATTTTGGCCAAAACGTTTAGAAATCGGGTTTGTGGGTTCTCTATTGAAATGATTTCAGAAAATTACGAAATTAATGTGGAGAGCCCTAAATGATCATATGATGCTACCGTACAAGTTTGAAAACGTTTTGAAGACGTTTGTATAGAAAATAAATTCTTCGAATCAAAATGGTAATTTTGGGAGATGAATTTTAACAGAAATATTTTGGGTATTTGAGGAAATCTGAAATTGCTGAAATACTTTATAATAAGTTTAGTATTTCAAAATATTTTTATAATAATTTTTGAAATCAGTTTAAAACTCCTAATCAATCATTACAAAATACAATTAAAATGAAATTACTTTAAATACTTAATTTAAATATTTTTGGAAAAATACATGCCGTTACAACTTATACCCGGAATCTCAACCCTGGGGCAAGCGAGTTGTTCTGCACCGTTTTCTGAGCCGCTCCCCGTCCCACGCCGAACCGCTCCTCGAACCGCTTCGCATCCCGAGGCGAGGAATCCTCGTGTCACCGAGCCAACCACGCGTCGAAGAAAGTTTCACGCAAGTGAAAGCCTTCGCCAAGATTTCGGATCCGAATCCGAACTCCTTCGCAGCTTTGCTAGAGCCCTCAAGAGTAAGGCAGAAATATATGGAGATAGAGAATATTAATTTAAGCCTAGATCCGAGCGTGCTCCAATATTTACGAGACCCGCTCAGATTTAGAGATTCGGACGAGTTTGGAGGAAGGGGGAGGCCCCTATTTATATAGGCGGCGGACTCTTCCCTTTTCTCCACAATCGATATGGGACTATTATTTTAAGTTAATTAAAATCAAGTTAGTTTGCCTTTCACAAAGTGCAAACTTCCATGAATTTTAACTCTCTCACCGTTGAGCTTCATGATTGATGCAACCTATCAATACGAATGGTGTTCAACGGTGAACGCATAGGAAAAAACCGTTCGTCAATCCGAGTCCGTTTGACCCCTCAAACGTATGTCCAAAGATGTACCCAAAACCATGCTTTTATGAAATCTGCAGCCGCCAGAGCCTCAGGTACTGAACCCTAGCGTGGGGCCCAGCTCGTGGGCACCATAGCACTGTGTGCGCGCAGCTCGTAGGGGCGCGTGCCAAGCACGCGCTATGCAGGGCGCGTGGCACCCTGCAGGTGCCACAACTCTCCAGGCGCCCCCAAAAAGGGGCGCCTGTTGTCTTTCAGAAAAAGAACCGCCCGGCCCAATGGGCCGGGCTTTAAGGTGGGCCCCTTACCATTTTATCTCCTTGTAAATCAGCATATGGGACAGAAATGAAATGATTCAGGGCTCATGATTGTTTTGGTCATATCTGGAGCGTTTGGTGTCCGATTTGGACGCCGTTCGAACCTGGGTTTAGACCGGAACATTTCCTGTATTACCCGTGAACTTTTCCTTGCGTTTATTAAATATTGCATTAAACAATTTAAGACACATTTAATCTGTTTTGCATCAAATGCAAAATAGTCACTATCTAAGCTTAAATTATCATATTGCATCAAATGCAATTATTCCCTTCCATTGCATCAAATGCAAATTATTCTCCCTAACTAATTTCTACCTATTACTAGACGAAGGTTGCACTCTGTGTGTGACCCTACGGCCTGACCCTACTACAGGTTCGGCTCGAAGCCCTATATGGTAGTGACCACGAGCAGTGGTTGCCGTCCCTGTTTCAGAATCATCATAATGTGGTTAGCTCATCGACATGAGAATTGTCAGGACCACCCTAACTGTGTCTGTGATGAGTTCTGCAGTTATAGTCTCTTTGTCTAAACTATGTCGTGTAGATCAAGTCTAGGGTACGGTCAAACTGTCAACCCCAATAACTTGACTCCGGTTAGTTTTTATCGATCTTTAGTAAACTAATGTTGGATTTCTTCCAACATACTCTGCGCAGAGATTTTACCAAAGATCGAACTAACTGTACACACTAACTCCCATTGACCAGGAGAGACGAATCCTTTGTTGGCCGCTACTCTCCTCGTACGCTTCAAGTGACACCCAATCAAAGACCTTTCGACAGGCCTAGCCTCGAAGCTAGGGCAATGATCTAAGTGACACTGTTCACGCACATGTTCGTAAATTGACCTCAAGTCAAAAGACCAACTTGCCTATCATCACTTAGAGTTATCATTGACAGATTGGTCAATATAACCATAAAATAACTATAGTGGATCGTTCAGTGAACTCATTCTCTAATGAGTACCTATTTCTCGTCTCCAACTTTGCCAAGTCGAACGATCATGAGATCATCACCACCGCTAAACGGTGAAGACTAAGCCACAATGGTCTATCCGATGTTTCGATATCCTTGTCTCGAAGCATCTACGACCACGAACCCTTTTAGACTTATGCTACAGACGGTCAAACATTTCTCCATGATCGAGATACTCATCTCGATACCTGTTTGACCTTGCATAAAGTCTCAGGACTTTACCTAAGTTGACTACATTATAATATAACTTAGATAAATTATTACCAAACAGCTTACTGTTATTTCGAACAAGACGTTTGTGCTATTCACACAGAGATAAATAGCCTCGAGGGCATCATATCTCTACAATTATGATATAGTAAAACACATGTATCACTATGCAATTTCATTTCTTTATTCTGTAGAAGTGATACTTTTATTTATATCAGCTTGCATTTACACCCGGCCACTAAATTATTCACCACACAAAATTGCTCAGCGCGCACAACGGGAAACAGAAAGGAACGTTGTGCACGCTGAGCGAACCTTTCTACAATTACCCATGAGCTGAACTTCCTAATCAGCGTACAGTGGGCCATCAACGTGCACAACGGGCATAAAATTTTGGGGTTTTATGTTACAATTTGGGCTGGTACCTAATTCCGACAATGCCAATGGGCTTGGATCAGGGAACTGACACTTTCTGTCTTAAGCCCATTGTGTGTGTGTGTGTGTTGGATCAACTGCCCGCCATCGTTCGCAGTCGTTCGGGGTTTCACGGCTCGGTCCGAGGGAATGTGATTCTTGTGTATTTGACGTACACTTCAGTTTATGTAATTGCATTGAATGAAGGCCAATAGCACGAAGTTGGAATTCTCCCGCCCTTTGGGAGCGGGATTCGAAGTGCCTCCTTCTGTGAGACTTTGACACGCATCCCCTTCTGACGGCTTGGATTCGAAGTGACCTTCCGTATAAAGCCTTTCTCCTTTTAAATTCTGCTTTACCCATTGCTAGTTACCCTGATTTTCATCTATTTTGCTCAGATGGCGGGTTGGGATTTCAGTCAAGACATTCAGCAACTCAATCCTCGGCGACGAGGATATTCGGGTGGTCGGGGGAGTTCCTCTGGCCATGTGTCTGGTCGCACTGTGGGGGAGGACATTCTTGTGTGAGACCCACCGATTGGGGTGTCAAGGCAGGTGGGCGTTCCTCCCCATCCGCCATTGGGCACGGCCGAACCTTCGCCCTTCATTGCGGATCAGATTGATGCTCCCGCCGGTCTCGACCTCGTAGAGGGGGACGTGGCGGCCGTCGAGCAGGGTTCCCGTGTGTTAACCAGGAATCATGGAAATAGGAAGAGACGCTCTCACTCGTGGTCTGAAGGTCCCGTGGGGAAGAAAAAGAAGAATGAGAGTGGTCCAGCTGGCGTGGCCGTCCACCTGGCACTGGGATCTGTCCTTCCGAGGGACCACTCCTTGTTAGAGGGGGTTCCTTATTGGGAGAAACTGGCAGACTCTCTGGTATGGCAAATCCAGCATGTCGGTCCCTTTCTTCTTCTACGACTGTTTTGTTGAGGGCAACATTCACCCCTTCGGTCTCGCAGGTTTCCACGCTTGATGTAGAGGCGTAATGCTTCTCAGAGAAGGTAGATGGTCTTGAGTCGGCCTTGGCGCAGGAGTGCCTGAGGGCTGAGGTGGCTGAGCAATCAGCCAAGGAGGCCCACCAGTTCAAACTGAGAGTTGAAGAGCTCACCTCGAAGGTGGGATATTTGACAGAGGCTCTGGCTGTCACCGAGAGATCGGCCAAATATGCTGAGGATGCACTGTCCCTCGCCCGAGAGGTGCATAAAAAGGAGAAAGGTGCTCTTTAGGCCGATATTAGCGACCTGCGAGAAGTGGCCCATGCTCAGATCGTAGCTGAAGTCCAGAGGGGTTATGGGGATGTTCTGGCTCCGAGGATCGTAGAGTCTCTCTGTGAGAGATTTCGGATGTTCTCGGACATTTTAGCTGCGAAGATTGAGAGGTCCTTCGGGGATGGTTTCATAGCGTTCGAGGAGCGGGTCCGAATAATGCTTGCCCGAGCCCCGGTTGTCCCTGGTCTGTCTACTGGTTCGGGAGAAGACGAATCACCTGGGAACGCCTCTTCGCGACCTCCTGCATAGTAGGTGGATCAAAAACACACAAAGATGGCCTGCGCACATCTCACATGCTTCATCTACGACACAAAAAGATGGCCAATATACATGTGGCAAGTGACGTGATGCTGAAATTGAATACATCACATTTATTTGGAATCGAAGATGTTGTTTTCTCTGTCAGAAGAAGCACACGATATTCTAGACTGTTTCATATAACATTGCCAGTAGCCTGAAGGTGCCACCAATGACTCATCTCTCAAACTAAGCAATCACCTTTCCCACGCTGCTCGAAAACTGTGCAGCCTCATATCTCTCTATGCTCAAAAGAATTTCTTACGAGTGCCATTATTGAATTTCATACCCCTGCCAAACTGTGATGTTGCTATATTCTTTATGATACTACATGATCTATCTCATTATACAATATATTTACTTAATTATAAATTTTTTCTTTTCATCAATGCTTATTCTTCAACGCATAAACGGGACAGAAGGCCAAGATACTTATGGGCTTCATTACATCAATGCTTTTCATACCCCTGCCATTTTTTCTTTGGTGATGAGGTTGATGACTGAGCCCACAGGCATGGCCAAAAGGCTGAAGAGGAAATCGACAAAATCTTTGCCAGCTTCAGCGAACTTGTCTATGAAAATCTTCAACCTTAGTTGGGTGGCCATCATCACTGCTGCAGCAAACAGGTGATGGTTTGTTTAAGCTATGGTCTCTGGTTTGGGGGGGTTGGGGGGGTTTCTTGAATATGGTCAGAGTAATATTTGAGCAAGGTTACTTCTTTCTCATGCCTTTCACAGCACTTAAAGTGTTGTGGTTGAATATAATTTGTGGGTATGGAAGCCATTTATAGACGAATTGGACTGCCCTTGGATGAGGATGAGCCTACAGTCGAGTGTAGCATTACTCCTTCCTCATGACTGATAAACATCACTCGAAGTGTAGAGGTTGAAGAGGGCTTATGCGTAGGGAAGCCATTTATAGACGAATTAGACTGCCCTTGGATGAGGATGAGTTTACAGTAGAGTGACCATGAGTCTACAGAAGAGATCCCGTGAGTCTACAAAGCAGTGATCGTGAATGTACATAAGATTTTATTCAGCGTGCACATCTTCCTAAATTATAACGCGTTATGCGCGGTATTAAAACAGGTTAGCGGAGAGTTTTATTACTCAGCGCGCACTACGGATTGTGCGTGTGGGGTAACAGGTTTTATTTTTGACCTAATAATAATCAACGCGAAAACGGGTAAAATTATTCCCCGTTGTGCGCGTCGATGAAAACCGGGTTACATTCGAATAAAATAACTCCAATCATTCAACGTCATGTAATATTTGTCCAGATTTTAACCAATGTGGGCGTCGATCAAAAAACATGCTACGAGAAAAATTTTCACCTAATGCATCGAATAAAGAAAGCACCGGATTCGTTAAAGGAGTGGTGACGTATACCGTGATGGACGATCTCGCTGTGATGTCAATGTATTCCGCTATTTCCAGCATTACGCAGCTGAAACAAGTTTACAAAATTGATGGAGAAATGTTACTCTTACTTACGTCGATTGAACAATTGTGTTATCCAAAATACATATTGCTCAATGCGCACAACGGCCAAACTATATGCCCGTTTTGTGCTTTAAGCACTTTTGATAAACCATAAATAATTTGCTCTCCGCGCACAATGGCCATATTCTTGCCGGTTGTGCGCGTTGACCTATTTTGTTTGAGGCTATCAATTTTGCTCAATGCGCATCACCACGGTCATACATTATTGGGAACAACACTGGCTGCTATCAATCTGCTGTAGATTCATGGGCAGTCTTCTGTATAATCACAAGCAATTTGTTGTAGACTCACGGGGTCTCTTGTGTTGCCTCCCAGTAACTCTATTGCAATCTCATCCTCATCCACTGGCATCCAAATTCGTCTATACATGGCTTCCCTTCCCACAAGCCCTCGTCAACCACTACACTTCTTGATGATATTATTCTATCTTATTCTATCTGATTCTAATTATATGATATTTTCTCTACAACATTCTATTTTTTCCTTCATCACTACTGCATCCTCAACACTCAAAGATGGACAATATACTAGCGGCTAGTGACGTGATGCAGAAATTGAATACATCATATATATATATTGATTCGAAGATGTTCTTTGCTCCTTCATATGTTTTGTTCGTCGTCATTGAAGCTATCACCTTCCATGTACACCCGCTTCATTGCAGACTTCACTGCTTGTATATGTTCTTTGATACTTAGTTGCAGACATCACTGCTTGATGAGAATAAATGTTCTATCTTATTCTAAGTCTACCCGTACAATATTTTTACTTAATTATGCTTTTTATGTGTTCATCACTGATTCTTCTTCACCGCAGACAGGGGACGGATGGCCAAGATACAAAGAAGCATGTGACGCTGATGCAGCAGATGGAGCAGCTCATAAATGGCAACAAAGTTTAAATTTTTTTCATGGTGGGAATCCATGTATCCCTAGTATAGTCCAGTGCTTGAATTTCTTAGTCGGGCAAAAACTGTGATGTTGCAAAATGTTTAGATGTAGTTTCTACTTTGTTATGTTATGTACATTTGAATGCATAAATGTTGTAGTATGTTGGAATACAGATCTTAATACAATGTCATTAAATTTGGGGCAATTGCATCATATTACAAAATTGCGTGATGCTAACTTGAAGTACCCACAATTACTCAGCTCGCACCAACGGCAACAGCATTGAACGTTATGCGAGCTGAGCACAACTGTCTACGATTACCAGCATTTACTCGGCGAGCATAACCGTCAAAGTTAGTAACTGTTGTGCGCATGGAGCATAACTGTTTATAATTACCCAAATTACTCAGCGCGCACATCTGCAACATTATTGAACGTTGTGTGTGCTTATTAGGAAACCTGTAAAATTACCAAGTTTTGCTCAGCACGCACAACGGGTAAAAGTTGTAAATGTTGTGCGCGTGGAGCTAAACTGTATACAATTACCCACCATTACTCATCGCAGACAGCTACATGCCTCATTCTCATCATTCTCTTCAGCTCTTCAGCGTCTTCTTCTTACTCCTTAATCCCATTAATTTTCTTGACAATTGTTAGGTTCTGCAGCAACAGAGAAATTATAAGATATGAGATCCGTAGCATCGGATATAGGTCTCGAATGATAGGCATCATCCTCATAGGCTTATAATCAAGACTTTGTGTTTTAAGTTTCAATTTGGACCCCCAACCCTATTAATTCAACTCCACGATGGCTGCATTTTGGACTAAAATATATGAGGCTGCCATTTTCAGATGACCATTTTTAAAGAGAACCAGTTTACTTACAACCCATTTACACTGATATGTCTGTGACAGATGCCTGTAGTATATTTCTTCCAAGCTAATACAAAATTGTTACCTATAGGATATAAAAATGTCGGCCTTCATATCACAGCCTTGTTAAGTCATCGGGCGAAGATTTTTCCTACAGAGAATATGGAGTAATGATGTTAAAATAATTTATACTGGTATATAAAATAGTAACCTTTTGAGCAAATATACCTTCTTTCTACCAGCTGTGCTCATACGACAAGTTCTGATATCATGACCCTTTTCTGCACAAACACTACAAGTCCTTGTTCTTGTTTGACTTTGTTCTTGTGAGACTTGTATTCCAGACGGAATCCTTTATGCCACTCGTGGTCGGCCTTTAGTTCTTGCTTTTGCAGGATCATGCATAATGACATCATTTACTCCTACTTCTTGTTTGATAGGTGCACTGGATCCCACATGTGATCTTGGCTCTTCAGAAGCAGTTTGCGCTTTATTAGTCATATTATGTTGGTCCAAAAAATTGTTTGCCCACCCAAAGACGTCATCAAACAGAAGGGGATCTCTTGTAACCGCCTCCACGAGTTTATTGAATGATGAACGAAGCCTCCAGGCTTGAAGTGGAGTAATTTGATTTGGACGCACTCCGTGTACTGTGCTAGTCGAAGAGGCCCCAAGACTCATGATGCTATGTCTTGCATTTAGAGTCCACCTTGGTAAAATATATCTCTCAGGGATGGCTTGCATATCATACTTTTGCTTCATGATATATATAATTTGCGTACATAGCAAACCTTCAGTCACAGCCCTTGCACACGTACACCTGAACATTCCCTTAGATATATTGCATTGAACATTATGCACGTAGCTCTTTCCATCAATCCGCATAGTTACTTTATACATCGTCATATCCCCATTCGTGCTCACCCTTTCATGCCGACAGTATAAAGTATTTTTGAAACGATTTTGAAAAATGGAAAATATGTTTCTAGTATATACCTTTGCGGCATGAACCTCTAACTCATGCATGCCGCTAAATTCTGGTTTGTTCCTCATACAAAAAGTATCTTCTCTCTCCTCTTTGTCTCGCTGAACTTTCATGGCTTTATCATATTGATCAATGAACTCATATAATGGAGTCATACAGTTTACGTATCCATCAAAATACGCATTCATGCTTTCACTCCTTTGGCTGGACGCCATGCCTACACACAAAACAAGAAATGAATACCATGTGGTGAGTTTATTTTGATCATATATTTTTACAACAATCTCTATCGTATTAACATTTTCATACCCGCAAAGAAAGTATCCAGTAGGTACGCATTAATCCAATGCTGTGCTTTCTCATGCATCGTATGCAACCACTTCTAGGCTTTCATTTAATTGTTTTGTTTTTCTATCAATGGCTCCTGAAATTCCATTTGGTACTTCTCCATTAAGATGCCACAACAATTCTCAGCTTCTTCAACATTTTGACTGTTCTTACACCAGTTGGCATAGTCTTCATCAAATTCAGGGTTATAAGAAGACCGCAATGAACGTAGATGCTCATCTTCTTGCAAACTAATATGCCATATGCAATACCTGTGCTTTGTATTTGGAAAAACTCTTTTGATTGCATTGCATATTGCCGGGTCTTGATCAGTGATGATAGCTTATGGTGCTTTATCCCACATACATGTTAACCATTGTACAAATAACCACACAAAGGATTCTTCCTTCTCATCAGCAAGAAGAGCACATCCAAATAAAATAGATTGTTTATGATGATTGACACCTGTAAAAGGTGCAAAAGGCAACATGAATCTATTTGTCTTATAAGTGACATCAAATACAACACCATCTCCAAACTGGCTGTATGATGTCCTCGCCCTTCCATCCGCCCAAAATATACTCCTACATACATTCTCTTCATCATGCTCAATAGCATAATAGAACTGAGAGTCTGTAGCTTGCCTTTTAATAAATTGTTCTATTACTCTAATGCATTCCTTCCCAATGTTATTCTTTCTTGCTACTCTCCCATGATCAATGCATTGTTGCGTAGTAATATTGACATTACTACTACTCGTGGCATTTAGAATCCTTGCAATCTTTGCAGGTCCTACTCAACAGCCCGCATCTGATCAACTAAATTCCTACATGTTCCGGCCATATGCGATCTTTTATATAACCGTAACATCTGGATCTTCGCTGGGCTTTTTATCAACTCATGATTATGATCATCATTAAAGGAGTAATATTGATGCAGCATGACTACTATACATGTCTATCCAAGTAGCAGTAGATTATCATCAGCTTGTTAGTTGAAACCACACTACTATTACTAATCATGTTAAAACCTTGCGTATTATATCTATTCTTTTTCAATCTGATCTAATTATTACCATCATATTTGATGACGGGATCAAATACATCAAAAAATCAAACATATCACTCGTTTTGTGCGGTGGGCAATATTATGTACGCCATTCGCTCTATGTGTTGTGCTATATGAGCAACTTCAGTAAGTTTTGATGGACATCTCATATTGCTCAACGCGCACAATGGGTGATATGTTTGAAGGGGTTTGCACAGAGAGTAATTTCCATTGAAACACTTTGCTACTTTGGAATTACTCACCGCGCAAAACGATACAAAAATTTAGCCCGTTGTCCGCGGAGAGGAATTTCCTGCGATAATCGTCCATAGGTTGGAAATTACTCACCGCGCAAAAACCTTCAAAAATGTATCCCGTTGTGCGCGTTGAGCAATATGAGATATCCAATAAATTAGGGATGACGATCCTTACCTCGATGGAGGAGAGTAGGAGGGGAATCAACGAGCGTGTGATGGCCTGGATTTGGGGGCGATCTTAGGCGTGGGTTGTTGAAATTGAAGACCCTGTGCAAAACTGGGGATCTACTTCAGCTTCTGCGTTTTGCACGGGAGTGAGCAAAAGATTTGATGGCGATTGTATTTTAGTACAAAAGGACTTAAAGGTAATTTAGTACAGAGGCGCGTTAAAAGAGCTTAAAGGGCGTTTTGGTAATTGCACCAAAAGGTCAGATATTACCATGATCAGCGATCGAATTGGCCGGTAGGGAGGTGTTGTCACGCCCCGCTTCCCAAAAAGGTCGGAGGCGAAGCGTGACTAAGGCCCGCTTAGGCCAGGGCAAAGAGCCCAGACCCAATAAGCGTCTGTGATATTCCAAACAAAGGCAACAGGTCCCTGCAAGTTAGTACGGAAACAACAAAGCATTGAAAAGAGATATCATTTCATTTTATTCCAAATAAAACATCCAAAAGTACTGAGAGTCTAAAACGCCCGAAGGCTACAACTGCAGAAAAGAAACTACTGGTGCAAGCACCCAACCTAGACAAGAAAGCAACAGGTGCTACCCACCCAATCTAAACTGGAACAGAAATCAGGATCAGCAACAAGAGGCCTCTAACTCTGGTCCTCCTCCGGGTCGTACTCTGGATCAACGTCCTCCGGCTCTCCGTCAGCTGGCAAGTCCGCCTCGTCAACGTACTCTGGCTCAACACCTGACGTACAGCACCAAAAGAAGGAACTGTACGTCAGGTCAGGTCTACAAAAAGGGTTAGACCAAACTGCAAGTGTATCAACTTTTTAGACAACGTTTTACTGGTTGATTAGCATGCTGGGGTTACAACAAGTACAAGAGAAGTAACGTAGCAGGAAAGTAAAGCGCAACAAGTAGTAGTTGTAGCGTGTGCTACCAACTACGAGACTAGCCTACAGGTGTCAGGACAAGACGTGACGTGACGGAAGCAAGGCAGGACAAGACAAGTGAGACACGAAAAGGGTTCACACCTTACGGTTCGAGGGGGATCAGACCCTCTTGCCGTGCGCACGCTCAACCCAACCCCAAACCCCAAGACAAGACAAGACAAGACACCAGTACAAGGGATCACTCGCTCTAGCTTGGCGAGTGCCCTATTGCCCGCAGGCTGAGAATCAGTACAAGGGATCACTCTCTCTAGCTTGGAGAGTGCCCTATTGCCCTCGGGCTGTGTATCAGTACAAGGGATCACTCTCTCTAACTTGGAGAGTGCCCTATTGCCCGCAGGCTGTGAATCAGTACAAGGGATCACTCGGTGAGTGCCCTATTGCCCAGCGGGCTGTGCAAGACGGGACATGACGTGACAAGACAGGAAGGGTTATTCTAGGGTGTCCACACGCATGCACACACATGATAGCCCTACAACATTAAAGTTGTTGTTGTCAGGCTCAGACTTCGTCGTCAAGTCTGAGCCGTCAGGAGTCGTCCCGGACGCTATCATTTCACGTCCGATTCTATTTGTTCACAGTTAACAATTCTAACCAACTAGGGCCTAAGCACGGCCAAAAGTGCAAGTGGATACACTTGCCTGCGATGGCGAGTGTGTCGTCCTCCCGAAGCGTCTCGTCCAGTCGTCGCGTCTGCGGTAGTCCGTCTGAAATATCGCCACGGCGACGATGTCAGGTCTCAAATTTATCAAATCCTATTAGGTTTCATTTCTAGGTTTTCGGGACTATCCTATTCGTCAAAAGTCACTTTTTGATGTATCAACCTAATCGACGATCTATCCTATGTGCACAGTCAAATTAGTCCGTTCGTCGATTTTCTATGTTCGTACAACATTTTACAGGAGCTGAAAATTAAATTTAGTTCAAGTTGACGGTTTTTAGTTTAGGGTTCAGTCAGCTATTGTGGGGGTTTCTACGAGTTTCGGGGAACCAACCTGAACCGGAGTTTGCTGTAGATTGGATGTCGGGTCTGATCGGAGAACTCCTCAGCTTCAGATCTGGTCCTCGCACGTCTCTCCAAAAGTTGGAACTTGCGACGAAGGCCTATGACGTGTCGCAACGTCGTAGACGGCAAATCCGCGAAGTGGCACGTCCAAGTGGGGCCCACAGCAGTGCTAGGGGTCCACGGGGGGCCCACAACACCCTAGGAGCACTTGGGGGGGCCCATCACAGAAGTTGGTGTGGGAGAAACCCACTTGCGACGAAGTTCTGTCGGCCGTTCTCCTCCGGTGTGAGGGTTTCTATCGGTCAGACCGAGAGAAGCTCTCGGTCGTGCACTGGCGATGCGAGGGGCTCGGTTGCAGCGGCGGTGCGAGGGAAAACGTCGGTCAGACCGACAGATCCCGTCGGTCGTGGGAGCTGCAGGTGCGGGTGAAGTGATGGGGCGATGCAGCGGGGCGGTCTCTCGGTCAGACCGACCAAGCGGGTCGGTCGGGCACTGGCGATGCGGAGCGGAGCGGTGCGGGCGGCTGTGCGAGCAAGTCTCTCGGTCAGACCGAGAGAGAGCCTCGGTCGGAGCGGGCGACAGCGGGGGGGCGATGCAGCGGGCTGTGCGAGCGGCGATGCGGGGTGCTGCTCCGGTCGTGCAAGGGGATTTGCGGGGGAGAGCTCCAGTCATGCACGTTGCGATCGTCGCAACGTTGCGACGAAGCTTTGGAAGAGGAAACGACGGCTAGGGTTTTGAGCAATGACGAAATAACTTTGCCTAGGGCTAATTTAAATAGGTTAGAGCTAGGTTTAGGGTTAGGGTTCGGAAAAAATTTATTAAAATAATTTAAAATAATTAATTTAGTTAAAATTACTCTCCTCTCCCTCACGCGAAATGGGTGCGGCCAAAAATTCTAAAATTTTGCCTAAAAATTCCATAATACGTTATTATAATATAGTAATTTTATTGTAATTAAAAAAATTATAAAAATAGGTTTTAAAATTATTTAAAGCTTTCAAAAAAATAGAAAATAGGTCAAATTAAGTCCAAAAATTATAAAATAATTATGGGGTGTTCTAGATGACTAAAGAAAGATAGTGGAGAAGACGGATCTAAATTTCGATGTCGAAAGACGAAACTAAAATTCGTGACGTCTCGCATCAAAACAGAAAGTCGCGACGTCACGCCAATTAAGATATCATCGCTGAAGAACGACTCGAGATATGTTGTTACAAAGTTATTCCACAATCTAATACTTCCAGAGACGATCACGTCGATATATCACTCAATAATATTCAAAATCAAATAAAGTCAAAAATAAGCACGTGCACAATCAAGAGCACGTGCACAAAGAAAGTACGATCGGAAACCGACCGTTACATCCTCCCCAACTTAGAAATGATTCCGTCCTCGGAATCAACATCAAGCATTGCTGGGAAAAAGATGCGGGAAGCGCTCTCTCATATCATCCTCACGCTCCCAGGTGGACTCTCCAGGCGATCCGTGACGCCACATCACTCTCACCAGGTCGACTATCTTATTCCTCAACTGCTTCTGTCGACGGTCCAAGATCTGCACAGGCTGCTGGTCATATGTCAGGTCCGGTCGAACCGTAATCTCCGAGAAATCGACCGTGTGCGACGGATCACCGACGTACCGACGTAGCTGAGATAAGTGGAATACGTCGTGAACACCCTCCAAAGATGGTGGCAGAGCAAGGCGGTAGGCCACTGCTCCCACACGCTCTAGCACATCAAATGGCCCAATAAACCTCGGACTCAGCTTTCCCTTCTTCCCAAAACGAATAACCCCGCGGTTCGGAGAAATCTTCAGGAAGACGTGATCTCCAGGCTGGAACTCCAAAGGTCTCCTCTTGGCATCTGCCCAATGCTTGAAGCGATCCTGTGCAACTCTAAGCTTCTCCCTGATGTCCCTCACGACATCCACAGCTTCAACTATCATCTCTGGACCCAACAGCTCCCGATCTCCGATGTCATCCCAGCTCAGTGGCGATCGACATTTCCTTCCATATAAGGCAGCAAACGGCGCCATGCCAATGCTCGCCTGGTAGCTGTTGTTATATGAAAACTCCACCAAGTGAAGATGGTCCTCCCATGATCCCTTCAAATCGAGCGCACAAGCTCGCAGCATATCCTCCAGAATCTGAATAGTCCTCTCGGACTGGCCATCAGTCTGCGGGTGGTACGCCGTGCTGAAACTCAGACTCGTACCCAAATGCTCCTGCAGACTTCTCCAGAACTGAGACGTGAACCTCGTGTCTCGGTCAGACACAATGCTCACGGGGACTCCATGTAAGCGTACAATCTCCTGCACGTACACGGTCTACGTCACGACTATTTCAAAGCGAAAATCAGAATAGAAGTAAAAGTAGAACGGAACTTTACCTCCAGATATTTCCTCGCCAAAGCTTCCGTAGACTGGCCCACTCGGAAAGGGATAAAGTGCGCAGACTTAGTCAACCGATCCACGATCACCCAAACTGCGTCGTTCTGCCTCGGGGTCCGAGGTAAACTAGTCACGAAGTCCATCGTAATATGTTGCCACTTCCACTCTGGAATGGGAAGCGGTTGCAGCAACCCAGCAGTACGATGGTGCTCAGCCTTCACCTGTTGGCATATCAAACACTTGGCAACGCTCCGTGCCACACTCCTCTTCATGCCAATCCACCAATAATTCAGACGGAGGTCATTATACATCTTGGTGCCTCCAGGATGTATAGAATATGGCGAGCTATGAGCCTCGCTCAACAGCTCCTCGCGAACATCACCTGCAGGTACACAGAGTCTACTGCCGTACCGCAGCGAACCATCCTCATGAATCACGAACTCCATCCGTAGTCCAGCTTCGACCTGCCTCCTGATCCTCTGCAGCTTCGGGTCTCCTGCCTGTGCTGCCTTGATCCGATCCACGATCATGGACTGAATCTGCAAATTCATGAACGAACGAACCACACCAGGTAGGACAACCTCCAAATCCATCTCCCTCAGCTCCTGCTGAATCCTCCAGTCTGCTGCAAGCATCATCGCAGTAGGAAGTCTACTCAAGGCATCCGGCACTACGTTCACCTTCCCCGGATGATACTACAAATCAGTCTCGTAGTCAGCCATGAGCTCTAACCATCGCCTCTGACGCATGTTGAGCTCCTTCTGCGTAAAGATGTA
Organism: Scilla litardierei; assembly: GCA_030789695.1. NCBI lineage: Eukaryota > Viridiplantae > Streptophyta > Magnoliopsida > Asparagales > Asparagaceae > Scilla > Scilla litardierei. The sequence goes on along the minus strand of JAULAV010008031.1, from coordinate 3,872 downwards.
CTTCAAGCTCTTGTGATCGGTGTAAATCTTCACACTCTCACCTAGCAAGAAGTGCCTCCAAATCTTCAGCGCAAAAATCACTGCTGCCAACTCCAGATCGTGCGTCGGGTAATTCTTCTCATGAGTCCTCAACTGACGAGAAGCATACGCGACCACGTGGCCATGCTGATGCAAGACGCATCCTAGGCTCTTCCCTGATGCATCACAATAAACTTCGAAGCCTCCGCTTCGATCCGGTATTGCCAACACCGGTGCCGTGGTCAATCTCGCCTTCAAGATACTGAAGGCCTCCTCACAAGCATTTGACCAAATAAACTCCTCATCCTTCCTCGTCAGCTTCGTCATCGGCTCTGTAATCTTCGAGAAATCTTTGATGAACCGCCGATAATAGCCTGCTAAACCAAGGAAGCTCCTGATGTCGGACGCTGACTGCGGAGTCGGCCAATCTCTGACTGCTCTAACCTTCTCCGGATCCACAGATATGCCATCACCGGACACCACGTGTCCCAGGAATGCGACTCTGTCCAGCCAGAACTCGCACTTGCTATACTTGGCATAAAGCTTATGTCTCCTCAGCGTCTCCAGCACGGTCCTCCGATGACAGCTGTGCTCCTCCTCAGACTTCGAATAAATAAGAATGTCATCAATGAAGATGACAACAAACTTGTCCAGGAAGTCGTAGAATATTAAATTCATCAAATTCATGAACACAGCCGGAGCATTGGTCACGCCAAACGGCATGACCACGAACTCATAATGTCCGTACTTCGTCCGGAAAGTCGTCTTCTGAACATCGTCCTTCTTTACCTTCAACTGGTGGTATCCACTCCTCAAGTCCAACTTCGAGAAGACTCTCGAACCTCCAAGCTGGTCAAAGATATCGTCGATGCGCGGCAGCGGATACTTATTCTTTACGGTGACAGCATTCAATCCTCGATAGTCCACGCACATCCTGCGGGACCCATCCTTCTTCTTTACAAGCAAAACAGGTGCACCCCACGGTGACACACTAGGGTGGATGAAACCCTTCTGCAGCAACTCATCCAACTGCTTCCGCAGTTCCTCGAGCTCAGCGGGGGCCATACGGTACGGCACCTTCGATATCGGTTGCGCTCCCGGCATAAGATCAATTCCAAACTCTAAAGCTCTGTCGGGTGGCAAACCTGAGATATCCTCCGGGAAGACGTCGTCGAAGTCTCTGACGACTGCTGGTCGCTCGATCTCCATCTCCATCTGCATGGCTGTAACAATCGGCACCTCCCGCTTGGCCCGAAATCTGATGGGCCCAAGCGACTCATCCCTGCTGCGGAACTCGAACTCCGGATGATCTGGAATCCGGAACACCACCCTCTTGCTGTGACAGTCGATCGAGGCGTGGAAATCTCCCAACCAATCGATGCCAAGAACGACATCGAAATGTGGCAGATCATGGACAATGAAATCTGCAAAGAGCTCGTGTCCAATGATCACTAAAGAAATCGATCGACATCCCAAATTTACCGTCACCACTCCGTTCCCTGTGGTAATGTCCCAACACTTAGGGAGTGTATGGGTGGGGATAGAGTGCTTTGTTGCAAACCTCCGGGATATGATGCACATAAATGCACCGGAGTCGAACAAAGCCAAGGCTAGGTGAGAGGACACTAGAATGGTGCCTAAGTTATAAGGGAACTATGGTCAAATCAAACTATTCTAACAACAAGTCAAGCAAGCAACGCTAATAACAAGATCTAAACTATGAAATGAAAAACTAGAATCAAGAGTTACCTGCTATAACTCCATCCAGCTCCTCAGTCTCAACAGCAGTCATGGTATACGCCGGCCTCTGGGGCTGTGCTGCTCTCTGATACATCTGCCTCTGTGGCGGCAAAGGTGGTCCACGAGCAGCAGGTCCTCTCTGAACTGGAGCAGGCGCTCTCATCTGCAACGGGGCTGGCGCTCCAACTACGGCATGATGAGCTCTGGGGCAATCCTTCGCAGCAAGCGAAGCATCTCCACAAATTAAGCATAACCCCATCCTCTTCCTGCAGGTGGCCTGAACATGTCCAGGCTTTCCGCAGAAGTGGCATGGGCCCTTGCCCTGAATCTGAACTGGTGCTCCAGGCCTCTTGAATGGTACTGTCTGAGCTGGCCTCATCGCCGGCCTGGCAGGTGGCCGCTACTGCTCCATGGGACGCTTCCCCTTATCAGCTGGAGGGTCAGGTAGGAGCGAAATAAGCTCATGATTCTTCGCAGCATCCAGCACATCCCTCATAGTCGTGAAACTCGCCGAAGACATAGAAGCCTGAATCTTCGGACGCAGTCCCTGACGAAAGCGATCAGCTCGCTTCTCCTCCTTCTTCACCATGTGCGGAGCAAAGCGACTCAGCATCTCAAACTCCGCCTCATACTCCTCGACGGTCATGTTCTCCTGCTTCAGATCTATAAACCTGCTCAGCAGATCCCTCCTAGTAGACTTGGTGAAGTACTTATCCTTGAACATAGACCTGAAGGTCTTCCATCCCACTGGCTTCTCAAGACGCCTCTCCTCGATGCGCCACCAATTCCTCGCATTCTCCGTCAGCTGCATCTTTGCTATCTCGACACGGGTATCATCAGGAATCTTCGCAGCAACTAACTTCTCCTCCGTGCTCTGGATCCACTCGTCAGCAGCTAGGGGTCCCTCCTTCCCTGAAAATGTCTTTGGCTGGAGCTCGTTGAACTGCTTCACTCCTGGAGCAGCTCGAGGGGCAGGTGGTGGTGGTGGTGGTGGTGCAACTGGAACAGCCTGGGTAGCACGCTGGGACTGTTGAACCAATTGATGCTGAACATCCAGCATCTCCCTCATCACACCCAGAAAATGATGGAAGTCTCCACTCTGGTCCTCCGGAACTCCATCACCTAAGTTCCCCGATCGGGTAACACGTCGTCCGGCCATCCTATTGACAGAAACACAGAGGTTAGACTCGTACAATTATTGGATGATAATAAAATGAATTCCAATACTTCGATTGTTCCGTATTCGCAGAAGTAGGGGACCTGCATGGGCCACCACTAAAACCTGTCACGCCCCGCTTCCCAAAAAGGTCGGAGGCGAAGCGTGACTAAGGCCCGCTTAGGCCAGGGCAAAGAGCCCAGACCCAATAAGCGTCTGTGATATTCCAAACAAAGGCAACAGGTCCCTGCAAGTTAGTACGGAAACAACAAAGCATTGAAAAGAGATATCATTTCATTTTATTCCAAATAAAACATCCAAAAGTACTGAGAGTCTAAAACGCCCGAAGGCTACAACTGCAGAAAAGAAACTATTGGTGCAAGCACCCAACCTAGACAAGAAAGCAACAGGTGCTACCCACCCAATCTAAACTGGAACAGAAATCTGGATCAGCAACAAGAGGCCTCTAACTCTGGTCCTCCTCTGGGTCGTACTCCGGATCAACGTCCTACGGCTCTCCGTCAGCTGGCAAGTCCGCCTCGTCAACGTACTCTGGCTCAACACCTGACGTACAGCACCAAAAGAAGGAACTGTACGTCAGGTCATGTCTACAAAAAGGGTTAGACCAAACTGCAAGTGTATCAAATTTTTAGACAACGTTTTACTCGTTGATTAGCATGCTGGGGTTACAACAAGTACAAGAGAAGTAACGTAGCAGGAAAGTAAAGCGCGACAAGTAGTAGTTGTAGCGTGTGCTACCAACTATGGGACTAGCCTACAGGTGTCAGGACAAGACGTGACGTGACGGAAGCAAGGCAGGACAAGACAAGTGAGACACGAAAAGGGTTCACGCCTTACGGTTCGAGGGGGATCAGACCCTCTTGCCGTGCGCACGCTCAACCCAACCCCAAACCCCAAGACAAGACAAGACAAGACACCAGTACAAGGGATCACTCGC